>QLSS01000879.1:4952-22765 GCA_024372645.1 Trichomalopsis sarcophagae | reverse complement strand
GAAGTGAGAAATAAAGTTGTAAGAAATGAGAAAAACAGAGGTGAGAAATATAAAGTGCCTTTTCAGGAATCTTAAAAACGATCTTTGAGTTGTTACTACTCGTGATTGCTCTAGATTGAATGTACATCTAGTTTTACTATGTCTACATTCCTTTAAAGAATCTACCACTATTTACAAATTTTATATTACTGCGAAAAATGACTAAAATTAGCCTTTGTTCTCAATGTTCTAAAGAAAATTCTCACTTTCAAATATCGCAGGTGTGTATTACACTTGAAAACTTACATGAGTCTTCAGAATCAAAATTTTTTCTGGGCATTTAGACGCAGGGCAATATTCTCATAGCTTTCTACACATACAAATACACTACAAAGCAGAGACAAAATGGTCCAGTAATAGTAGTTTCAATCTAACCCCCTCATATATGAATTTTCACTCGCCCATTGAAAAAATGCACATACTTCTTAATCTAATTAAGATATGATACAAAAGAAATGACAGGATTGAGACTACGGTTTGAATGGCATTTAGATGAGTTTTTGTTATATTTTGATGGATCATAGCTAACCAACTGATAAAAGAAGCAGAGAATATTCAAATACTGCCTAATATGTTTAAGAACAATATAGAGGCATTGCAAGATTGGCCAACTTTTTAAAGCAACAGTAGAAACTGCAAAAAATAAGGCCACCCTTTGAAAACGGACGAAACATTAGTTGGTTAAGTACACACTTTTCAATATTGGTTTGCAAAGATTCTTCAAATTTGACTAATAATTTGGTTTACTGTTATATAAAGCTAATTCCATCATGAATTTTGTAAAGTAGCTGAATCTACTTACACAATTATTTTGTTTAGTCCTCTTGGAGTGATACAGATGAAAATGTTTCTTTCCTCATAAACAATGTTAGCTTTTAAAGATACAATATCGAATAGTATTGTCCTTTTTCATACATAAAAGTACAGATATATATTAGAACGTATACAAATATATGCACTTCAGTGAAGTAATTTTTCAAATGGTGTACAAAATTTTATTTCTTACATAACGTAATTGAAACTAATATAAATAAAATGAAAATTATCACGTAGATCAATTGCAATTAGCACCAGATATTACAGGATATTATTGAATATATATCAACAGTAAAGCAATTAAAAAATTATACTATTTTCATTTAAATTAAATAAAAAATGCATAAAATTTATTAAAAAAAATGAATTTGTATTGTACCTATAATAATATGCCAAATACTTTAAGATGTTGAATGAATTCTTGAATGCTTCAGGATGAACGTGTTCTCTTGTAGTTGCAGATGGATATAGACGAGGTTAACTATTGGCTCCTTTTTTATGTATACAATGTTTTAGTGTGAAGTGCTAGCACAGTATTCTTATTAGGGCTCTTGTACATAACAAATACACATGCTAACTGTGTTCCAATACGACTGCATCTGCAATTACACAAAATACAAAATATATATATAAGTATATACATGTAGTGCAAAAGACACAATGTAAGGAGATATCAGTTTGAAATAAAGTTACTGAAAAGTTTTTATTAAGTTTCTCCACCAAAATTGCAAGTTAGACCCCTACAAAAGCCCATTGAAACTTTAAAAAAGCTCTGAAAACTTACTTTACTTAAAAAAAGTTGCCTCGTAGTGATGTTATGTTTGCACGTCGGACAACACGCATGATTTCGAGACAGCGGTCACTGGGTGAGCGAGCGCCGAGCCTCGAGTTCCGGAATTATCTCCTCTCTGCGGCGGCTACGGCGCCACCGTCTGCCCGCTATGTCGGCGGAATAACAGCAAGCATATATAGAGGTAGGTCTGGTCACATGATCACTATACCTAGTACTTATCTATAGGTATGTACACTGTTGCGCACGTTCACACACGATACTCGACAGAGTGCAGGTAGAGGCCCAGTAACGTAGACGACGAATAGTGATCGAAGCACTTTATTGTTGTTATCGAACGCGTGGAGGAGTATTGGAATCGACTCTTGGGAGGACGGGCTTATATTTTCTAACGTGAATGTGAGAAGAAGTGCCATATTAAGTCTTCGCGAACCACGACCAAGACCACGAAGCCGGAGGCACCATTGTTGCCTGGAGGATCGCCGCCATTTTCGCCGGCATATAGACTTTTTTGTTCGCTGCAAATTTCTATGCAATTAAGAAATTTACGGTTCAAAGGACGACGTCTCTGAACCGCATGTAAGTAGTATTTTCATATATTTTTGAAAAGGCAAGTTACAGAAAGTGTATGTGAGAAACGAGGAAGGAGAGAAAAACAAAGAGAAAGAGAGAGAGAGAGCAAAAAAAGTCAAGCTCTACATCGCGTAATTCTCGGAATTTCCTCTAGCTCTAATGGTTTACAGAGTACACATACGCTCGGCAATTTCTCGCGTCGCGTGATCTTCTGCAACGACGCAAAAAAATCAGCTTGTTTGGCGTCCGGTACATTGTATATGTATAATTTATTTTTCAGTAGTGCTGCCTAAGTGATTCGGCTTTTGCTACCAGATTGTACTATTTGTTGTATCTAACGTTATTTTGACTGCATTGCTGAATACACTACCGTACGGAGTACAACAGATATAATACGGGCTGAAAACACTCTCATCTCGAATATGCCACATATGTATGGGGTTTCGCCCAAGATCTAGAACGAAATTTCTCAGAAGCGGAGCTTGTTCGGAAAATCTCAAATCATTTTGACTGGGATATCCGTTTCACTGTAAAATCACAAAATATTATTACTCAAGATAAATTTTTTGAACTACTTGCATTCAAAGATATCGGTAACAATCAAATCTTTGTTTAAAAGAAAGTTAAATTCTGATGGTTCGAACGCAGAATCCTCTCATAAATATAAAACATATAAACCTGTAAATCAACAATCAAATTTTCAAAATAAAAATTATCAAAAGAAACCTCCTCAAACACAAACGTTGAATGTAATTGAGGCAAAAGTAATACGACAAAAGCTCCTGCTAAAGAAACGGGTACAAATCCAAAATAATAACTTCGAAACCTAATACGATAAACTTTCCATTAGAAGATTCTTTAAATGACTGCTTAAAAGACACTTGGTGTCTGCTAAAAAACCAATAACAGTTGTTTCTTGTGCCTCGGAAAATAACATAAATAAAATTTCAAAAATACAAGGAACAACTAATAAACAAATTCCAATATGTACAATTTTCAATAATCCGCGAGATGGTTTATTATATGAATCTGACGATGATAATAAAAACGACGAAACTTGTCCCTGCCAGGAAATTACAATTAAAATCAACAATATTCCGGTAACAGCCTTAATTGACACCGGTAGTCAAGTTACGTGTATTTCTGAAAGCTTCTACAATTCCAACTTAGAAATATTTAAAAGCGTTGTGACTTTGCCTATCGTAGGTACTACAGAGGTAATCAGAGGTGCTACAGGATTAAAATCGACACGGTTAAATAAACAATTAATGTGCCCTACATAAATCGGTACTTGAACAAATGACTTGATCTTCTTGATTATTCCAAAATTAATACGAGATTGTATTATCGGAATTGATGCAATCAAAGAACTCGGTTTTCTCATAGATACAAAATACGATGAAATAACAATCCGTATAGAAAATAAAATTGAGAAAATAACATATAAAAATCAGAATTTATTAGAATCAAAAATGGATCATCGTTATATAGAAATTATCGAGGAAGATAGAACTAATGATGTTTATCTTCACTCATCAAATCGGCCAGTGCTAAACAAAGCCCGATGCCAAACATTTTTAAATGAATTAACGAGTTATATAATAACCGTAATTCATTAGTCGATCTGTTCCGTCTCCAGACGTATAGATATAAGTTCATTAATATTCTTATTTAAAAAAAAAAGTATGTACCTTTAGATTTAACATTATAGCAGATGCTCGCACGTCTTACAAGCATCATAAAATTTCCAAATTTGTACTTAAGCGACTGAACCTCGGGAAAACCCCAAAACCATAATTATAAAATTGTACATCTGCTGAGCAGGTATCAGCGCTTCGTATTTTTTTTTAATCCCACACTGCTATAAACGACATAATGACGTACGAACGCGGACTGCAAGGCGACCGCAATTAATAAGACGCGCTTAATGCTCCATACCGGATTAAGAAAATACGCTGACCCTTCGCACTAATTACTTTATTGACAAGCTTTTTCTCGCATCCTCTCCTACCTGGATTTTTTCTATCGCACGCTGACAACCAAAACTACTGCGCCTCTTGCTCTCCCTCCATCATACCTGCAATAAAATATTCGTCCATGAACCTTCCTACCTATTTCGATGTACCGCCTACATCCCCTCCCGCAGCACTCATCCCTCTTGTCACATCGACTTGCTAGACAGACGGCGAGGACAAAAATCAGATTCGACTTGACAGCCGCGCAAGGAACAACTTAAACACTTATACATTTTCGCGCTAGATTTTTAACATTCATAATTTAATTTCACTTTTGTGACTTATTTTAAGTTTTGACAAATATATTAAATAAAATAACAAAAAATATATTTGCTTATTACGTGTGCAACTTATTTGAATAGTCTTAACGAATTAATTTTCGTTAAGACCAAGATCGTCGAAATTACACCCAGGCGATTCTTTTCACGTTCCTTACGATATATCCGATAAGGATATCGACGATAAACTAAAATTCTGTATAACCAAAAGTCCAGACACGATTGATAAACTCGTATTGATAAATGGTAGATTAGCATCATACGAATACAAAATCAAAATAAAAAATCCTGAACCATTTTTTATCCCTCCATATCCTGTAGAAACTAATATGAAAAGAAAACTCAGGGAAGAAATTGGGAAAATGTTGGATTGGAAAATCATACGTCGTTCAAGCAGCAATTTTATAAGTCCGATCGTACCGGTATTCAAAAAAGATGGGTCAATTCGTTTATGCCTAGACGCACGTAAAGTAAACGAGATGATTGAGGATGATCTAGAATCACCTCAAAATATCGAAGAGCTCTTATAACAGTGTTTCGGGGTGGAAGTCATGTCGAGTCTCGATTTAACATCAAGTTTCTGGCAAATACCTCTTTGTGAAGAAAGTAAAAAATATACTGCATTTATGTTTGAAGGAAGATTGTATGAATTTGAGGTAGTTCCTTTCGGTACAAAGATAAGCAGCGCTGCTTTATTACGCGGTTTATTTCACGTAACTAAAAATCTCGGTGATTCCATTTTAAATTTTGTAGACGATTTCTTATGTATCTCAAAAAGTGAAAAAGGTGACCTGGGACATTTAGAGGAGTTATTTCAAAGTTTAATCACATGGAATTTCACTTTAAGTTTCAAAAAATCTGTATTTTTCAAAAATGAAACACGGTTCTTAGGATTTATTGTATCTACAAAGGGGATAAAACCTCAAGAAAATAAAATTGAAGCAATAAAAACGTATCCAATTCCTAAGAATCTAAAACGGTTACAGGCCTTTCTAGGCACAATAAATTTTTACGCGAAATTTGCAAAAGATCATGCGCATGAGTTAGTACCGTTATTAGAGCTATTACAAAAAGAAAAACAAAAATCCTGGGAGTGGGGGGACATCAAAAGTCATCAAAAAGCTTTCGAGCGAGTCAAAGAACTCTTCGAAAAAGACGTCTGCCTTGCATATCCAGACCCTTCTAAACGTTATATCCTTCGTTGTGACGCGTCGGACTTAGTGATTGATCACGTTCCGGGTAAAGAAAATGTTGTAGCGGATATGTTAAGTCGACACCCTAACTTTAATTTAGAAGAACTACAAAAACCAGGAGAGATTATTATTGCAATTTTTAAAAGATATAAAAGTAGTAAGTAAGCCGGTATGGGGAGACATAACAAATGACGTTATCACTGGCGCATGCTTATCTTATCAATGTAAACAAGTCATAAAGATAAGGTATCGTGTTTCAACATAAGGGTATCATGTTTGTACAGATAAAGATATCATGTTTACATAAACAAACAAGATATCTTTACCACAATAATAAACAATAAGCGCATCCTTATCTTATCAATGTAAACAAGTCATAAAGATAAGGTATCGTGTTTCTAGATAAGGGTATCATGTTTGTACAGATAAAGATATCATGTATACATAAACAAACAAGATATCTTTACCACAATAATAAACAATAACGGTACTTTACAAGTAATAAAGATAAGGTATCATGTTTATAAACAGTCAATTAAGATAAGGATATCATGTTTATATGTGCGTAATTAAGATATCATGTTTACATAAACAAAGAAGATATCTTTACCACAATAATAATCCATGATGAAACTTTTTTATTATGAAAACAGGAAATAAAGATAAGGTATCCCCAACGTTTTAAGCATTTATCTTGTAAACAATTAAGATAAATATGGAATGTTACTGACGTCATGTACACCTCTTCTGACGTCATAAGAAAATGCGATTTTTATGTATTATAAGTTTGTAGTACGTTTATAGAAATATTGTGGTCCTAAAAAGGACCGATTTTGATTGATAAATAAAAGTCTTAGAATAAGACTTTATTGTTGCTATCCCCAATCAGTATTGTTGTGTCCTTGATATTTGGAATCTTTATTTGCTTCCTTGTCAGGACAATAACTGCTGTACCCTTCTTTTTTCGGGAATGATCCAGTATTGGGAGAATATTGATGTAGATACTTTTGGAATCCGGTTTATATTTCACTTCCTCTCGACCTGAACCTTCCTTCTTCTTCTTCTCCATATTGTGTTTGTCCATATTACGATTATGACCCGTCAAGTGTACGCGAAGCAATGAGAACATACTTATGTAGAGATGATATTTATTGAGAGTCGTAAGGAGTGGCAGTAGGGTGGGAGGTTTAAATGATGTCACAAAAAATGAATATTTTAATATTTTCTGGTTTATTACAAGATAGGAAGACATATGTACAAAGCGTAATGACAAATAATAGCATGTATATTTATACTTTAATTATGGTAGTATAAATGTCTTTATATATATATCAAACAATTGAAAAGCCGCTATTTCACATAAGATTATATTTAAAATTGTTTCCTCAATAGTATCTTTAAACTTGTCGTGAATTATAATTTTAATATTTTCAGTGTATAAAGTATAATATTGCTGAAACACCTTATACGTCTTTAGTATAGAATTAGGGTCTTTATCAATACAATCGTTTTTAATACAGTCAATTATAAACTTCTTAATATGAGCAACAATTTCATTCACTTTATCAACACACTCTTCAAGTTTACTCATACGTTCGTCAATACACTGTGAGACAATTTTTAACCCGTCAAAAGTGACTTGCTGCATGCATATCGATGGTTGATGATAAGCTGTTTTTTGTTTCTTTGCTCGTGGTGGTTGATGACGTAGATTCTCACCATCCGTAACAGTAGTCATTGAAATGGGTAGCACTAACTGTATGCAGTACATCATCGTTTTCTTCGTCAATCAAAAGATTTGGAAAGATGGATGTTCCGACAGGTCTTTCTTCTATCAATATGGATCTGGTGTTGTATGAAGGAGTAAACATCAGATCATGATTCTACATGTACACCTTCGTTGGTGGAGCGTATTCACTTTGAAATCTGTACGCATCTTGGAAATAGCAATTTATAAGATCAAAGTAATTCTTGAATACCTTCCAGCCAGATGCATCAAATTTGACGGATTTAAAACATGTTGTAGACGTTGAGAGTTTCACCATTGGACGATAGCTTCCCTGGTAACTTTCTAAGCCAAGAGTAACGCGTTTCGAGTTTGACTTATTAATAGCGTAGGACGTGGAGAGCAGCATATTTGGCAGAACGTTCTGCACACGAGATGGAGCACTGACACTTGATTGAGCCATGGTACGAGAAACAAGAGGCACAATATACAGAGTTACACTTAGCAAACGATCTCTCAAACTTTCATGAAAGAACTGATCGAGCTCCTCACTCTTCAAGCTCTTTTATACATTTTACTCCCACTACCTTAAAGTAAAACGATCGAATGTAGTGGGGACAGATTTTTGCGCGTGTATTCTCAGAACTTCACAAAGGAAGTATCATATTCGTTAACCGTCAAAGGCTACGGTTACATTTCTTCAAGTTTTTAAGAACAGGATGTTTAGTCTACTACTACTATTACAACCGTCAGTTTTATCAGCTTACAGATAAAGATTGAAATGAAATATAAAACTAAACAGTAAATATCACCGGATGTTAGTATTATAACCGTTAATAAATTCCGATGTATATGTACTCAGAACTATACAACGAGGTGTGATGCAACAGGAAAAAATATATCATAGTACTACAGTATGAAATTAAAGGAATGAGTAAGGCTCTATAAATGAAAACATTTTTTATATTATGAAAGATTACACTTTATTCATATTTTTTACTACATGATATCTGACAATTATTATTATTATTATTACAAAATCCTGAGCCGCGCGAGGCTTCACTTCCAAACCTCCTAACATCTTTCGAGCGTACACGATGATTAATATTTCGTAACAGCTTTTTATAGAACGATACAACTATCGCGTCATTTTTTCGTGAATCTCGCGAGAACTTATGACAAAACGTGCGTAAGTTAGGTAGCCTAACCATATGGTAAAGGAACATAACACAATACTGACCACACACCTGTGAATCAAAGCTTTGCAACTTTTTTTTATTCCACTGATATCGCTTGCAATTTCTTTTGAGTCGTTTAAGATGATGTTGGGACATTGGTGGTAGTCCGTAACTGTCAAAGTATGTTCCATAACCGTTTGAGTCTATGTAGATAGCAATCCAATGTGTTCCTTTCTTCGTGTGATCATCTGTATTAGCTATGATGGCCGCGGGGTATTCCAAAACGTTTGGAATTCTATCCGCAGCATACACGCCAACTGTCTTGACGGTTAAGGGGTCAAGAGCTTTTAGTAATTCTTGTGTATTCATTCTATTATTATTATTATTATTTCAGCAATGATCGACTACGTCCTCTTCGTGTGTCGCGTAAATAGACGATGAAGTAGCTGTACGTATCCGCGAGTTTAGTTTGCAGTACAATGCATCACTAAATTTCTGTGCAGAATCTTGCGTTCTATCTCCTGCTATAGAGTGTAGCCACTTTCGTAGAACATATGCATGATTGAGAGCATGGTTACTGGTTTATAATGTATAAATTGAGAGCTTTCCACCGAAGTCTGTGTAGGTGGTAATGTAAATAAATCTAATTCTGATTTCATGCATTCGCATGATTTTAAGTGTAGAAAAGCTATATTAAATAATGTCTATGTAGATCCAAAAATATCGCTCACACTGCGTTGTTTTCTCTTCTTTCTTGGCTTATTCTTGCCAGCTTTCTTTTTCGTAGATTTGCGAACACTGACACATCTCCTCTTCTTTTTCTTCTTTACACGGCCACTTTTACTGCTGATGAGTACAGCTGAACTGTTCTTGGACGATTGACGCTTTCGCTTTTTAGCGCGTATCTTATATCCTGATCCCTTCATCATAGCGGCAATTTTATCAGCGGCTTTATGCTTAAGATTTTTACCGGACTCACGCATGCGCATATTTACAGCTTGTTTAAAATTGATTCCGTTATTTCCCACATCATCTAGTACATGCATTCCTGCTCTGATAGCTTCTTTTCCAACGGCTTTAGCACCACTCGTAATGTAAGGTAAAACTCTTCGAAATAATCCACTCAAGCTGCCGATTCCACCATGACCTCGCTGATAAGTTGAACCTGCAAACACTCGACGTACTCCTCCTCCGCCACCAGCACTACCACCGATTTGATCGGCATAGTATTCTGCGTAGTAAGACATTTTTTTTTCTCAGAGAATGCGCTTGAAATGTAGTGTTACGGTCAACGTTCCGTACTCGAATGGTATATGATTCCCATTTTCATCTCTTATATCTATTATTATATTCTGAAATGTGTTATTTAACAAAGGTAGATAAATTCCAGGTGCAAATTGTTTGACCACTCTCGCACCAAATTTATATTTTGAATTATCAAGTGTTACTATGCGCAAAAGTGATGCTTGAACGTCACCGACTGTGTACGGAATACAAATATCTGAATAAACGAAAAATTGATCAGCTATCGCTCTGCCAGCTCGCTATTGCCAAACAACCAGGTCTGTTTCCTACCAATGTTGCATTTTTTTTCGACTCTACAGATGAAATCATAGGTATAAGTTCCTGATTTCTATATTTTTTATTCTCAAAGCCAAATATACGTTTGACCTTTTCGCTCAAGCTGAAAAAATGAGTTTCCTTACATTCACACTTTTTATGTAAATTGTAATAACCACTTTTTTTCTTTGCCTGTTCAATACGTAAGTGAGATTCAGGTATATTGTTTATAGCTTCAGTGAGATTGTTGAGATTCTCGTAAACACCTGGTGGAAATGTGGCATCGTTGTGTTTGTCGTTTATCCAATCCGGTAAATATTCAGATATGTCTTTATTTCTTGCAACTGCTATTCTACGTGCGTTAACAAACTTTATATTACATTGGTGTTTCTGAATATGCATCATCGTGCATGGTATGCTGATTTCCGTGAGAGCAACACTCCACTTACCATGCAGACGTACTTCGTGCGATAAGTGTGTGGTAAAGCATGATGTTGTATTTTCAGAAAAATATTTCATACTACTGTTACTCGGTAATATCGAATAAAATTCGTCCTCATCCATGTTTAAAGTGCAATGATTTCGCTTGCATTAATCCACGAATTAAATTTATCAGGATAGCCAAGCCACTTTACAAAAATTTTTTTTTAACACCACGTCCCCTACTCTTTATCACACGTTCCACTTTGAATTCCTTATTTTGTGATAAACGATCATCACCAACTCGAGCTAGTTCTTCGGGATAAAAAAATCCGTCGATTATTTCACCTTCTAAATCAGTCAGTTCATAGGTGAAGAGATTGTGACGACGTGATACACGGGTAATCTTAAAGATCTCTTCACTGTAATTCTTTTCGTAACCTTTATCGAAGGTGCCTTTCAACCGACTGATGCGAACATGGTCACCCACGCTGTATGTGCTCTAGACTTTTTTCTCTGAATAAGAGCTCTTTTTTCTAATATTTTTCTTGCCACAACTGCATTACGAATATTTACAACTGCCGGAACCATTTTAGTACCACTATGTATAGTGTGATTATACGCGTAAACGATATTTTCAATAACATCGATATACCTATGAGTATTTTTGTGAGTAAAATATCTGAACATACGTTCTTTGATCGTGCGATTTAGACGCTCGACGACGGCTGCTTTAACATCGGGATTACGTGCCACTCGAAAATTAATCTTGTGTTGTTTTAAATAATTTTGAAAATCTGATCCGACAAACTCTTTGCCTCTATCAGTTTGTATAAGAATTGGGCGTCGCACATCGGCTCTTTTTAAGATTTTGTCGAAAGCAGCTACAACACTTTTTGTACTTTTGTCACGTAAAGGCTCGACCCAAGCATATTTACTGAAAACATCTATAACTACAAGTAAATACGCAAAATTATCGTTATACGTTTTGAGAGATTGCATGTCACACAAATTCATTTCCCAACAATCATCCACATTAGTGACATTGTACATCAATCTAGGAAATTTTCGTCTAATAGGTCTGTGTAGTGTGTATGCATCTTGATTACTTAGATCATAAAGGAGACGGTTGTCCAAACAAAGACAATCCCAAAGATGGGTATGTAAAATCTTATACATTTAACAACACAAACACACAACACAAACAAAACAACAACTTCAGAGGTAGAGGTAGAGGTAATAGAGGCAGGGGTGGTTATAACAATAATATCAGAGGCAGGGGAAACAATAAGAGAGGTGTTTCGAAAAGAAACGTAAATATACAAACACCAGGAAGGAACCAGAAGCAAGGAGAAAAATTCAAAGCGATGCTAGCAGGTAACAATACACATATATCTAATACAACACCTACTAAACTAGTACTTATTGTGGACTCTGGTGCAACAGAGCATATAGTAAATAAAAGCATAATTTTAAGTAACTTCAGAAAAAGCTTAGGCGAATATATCAGAAGCGCAAACAAAAATAAGTCGGCAAACATTTCTATAGATGGTAAAGGAGATTTAATTGTAAAATCAAAATCAGATGAAAACAACAAAATAATTTTGACAAATGTAATTGCGGCTGAAAACATTTCAGACAATCTGATTTCTCTCAGACGCTTTGCAGACGTAGGTTTGAGTATTTATTTGGATAATGAAATACTTAAAATATATGATAAAAATTCAAACGAAGAGTATCTGACCGGGACTTATGAAAAGCCAAATTGGATAATTTCTTTAAACGTAGTAAAACAAGATCAGTCAGATGAACAACAAGAATCTATGATAAATATTCATGCACGGCTAACATAGTGTCAGTAGACGAGTTATTGCAACAATCTCAAGCAGACATTATGGATTTTGAAAATCAAACTGAATCAGAAGAAAATAGTGATTCAGAAACTCCTCAGATGAGTCCTGCTGAGATTGGGAGGGAGAAAAAGCAAGAACAAAATAGACAAGAAAGAAGTTCATCAAACCAGAAAGAAGTCTGTGATACAAATCTAGATGAAGATATCCTGAACAGGAAAATCCTCAACTTAGACGACTATTCAGACGAGATGCTAAAATACCTACAGAAAAATATGGACAACAACTCGAACGAGCAAGAGAAAAAGCTAAGTGAAGATATGCTCTGGCATATCAAACTAGGACATGCTTCCTTACAATATTTAATATTGTTACAAAAATCAGAAGAAAAACTCAAGAAGATAAAATTTGACAAGTCCGTTTCAGATTGTGAAATATGTATATTAGCAAAAATGGAAAATCTACCTTTCTCAGAAGTCAGAGTCAGAGCTACAAGACCTTTAGAGAGAATACATACAGACACAATGGGACCAATTAAGCCAGTGTCGTATCCAGGCGAAAATAAATTCATCATAGTATTTATAGATGATCACACAAGATTTGCCAAAGCATATTCTATAAAACACAAAAGCGAAGCAGGAGATCGTTTAGAAAAGTTTCTAATATCCACAAGAAACTTACTGAGTAAAGAGGAAAAAGTATGCTTTATCAGAACAGACAATGGCACCGAATTTACTGGAGGAAGATTCTCAGAGATCATGAAAAAAGAAAAGATTGAAGGAGAGTTTGCACCTCCCTACACACCACAACATAATGGGACTGCTGAAAGGTTCAACAAAACCATACAGTGGAAAATCAGAGCGCTCATGATAGATTCTGGTCTACCAAAGAGCATGTGGATACTCGCTTTGGAAGCGGCTATACATATCTACAACAGAACTCCACACAAAGGGATCGACTCAGAGATACCAATCAAGAAAATGGTTCCTGAGGGAAACATCCATCTAGACAAAATCAGACGTTTTGGATGTCTGGCCTATGCCAAGATACCTAATACAGAAAGCAAGTTTTCAGAAAGAGCAATCCGTACAATCATGGTAGGATACTCCCAAACTGGGTATGTTCTGTGGCATCCAGAATCTAAGAGATTCATTAAATCAAGACATGTAAGATTCAACGAAAAACTGGTTTATAAGGATGTATATAAATCTAACTTAAAAGAAAAATCAGAGATGCTAGAAATTACAACAGAAGCAGAAAAACAAACAGGAGTACCAGAAAACGTATCATCAGAGAAAGAGAAAATTCAGAAGAGAAAAACAGATGACAAAAACTGAGAAGTTTCAAAAACAAATAAACAAGAACCAGAAAAACGACCACGTCTAGAAAGAAAAGCCAAGACTAACAGACGAACCTGGACACACCTCAGAGAAGCAGTAGTCGAAACAGATAATACAAACCATGAATTGCCACCAGTATCCACTCCAACCGGAGAAACGAGTGATACACTCTCAGAAGAAGACGAACTCGGACACATCTTTATAGCACGAACGAATAGAGACCCTATCAGCTATAAAGAAGCTATCGAATCAGAAGACAGATATAAATGGTTAGAAGCTGTAAAACTAGAGTTGAAATCTATGGAAGAAAACAATGTCTGGACGTTAGTAGACAGACCCTCTTTAGATAAAGAAGGCAAAAAGATACATACTATCGATTCCAAGTGGGTGTTCAAAAAGAAAACATCAGAAGACGGTCAAACAACGTACAAAGGAAGATTATTTATCAGAGGATTCAAAGATCGAAAAGAATATGAACTTAGAGAAACGTACGCACCTGTTTCTAGATTGCCCATAGTCAGAGCGACATTCGCAATCATCAACAAGTTCAATCTAACTGCTTATCAGATGGATGTCAAGACAGCCTTTCTAAATGGAACGCTAGACAACAACATATTTATGGAGATACCAGACGGTCTTGAAGTCGACCCAAACATTAAAACAAGAAAAGTATGCAAACTCCAAAAATCCTTATACGGTCTGAGAATAAGTCCCAAACGTTGGAACAAGCGTTTTTCAGAAGTAGCCTTGGAACTTGGACTGGAAAAGGACATAAATGAACCATGCTTATTCACATGCAGACTGCAAAATCAGATGGTAATGTTATTGCTGTATGTAGACGACATCATACTAGCAGGCAACAATCAGAAGAAACTAAAAGAAATAAAAGAAAAGCTATGCTCTACCTTTTAGATGAAAGACTTAGGAGAACCTAAAGTATTTTTAGGAATGAAAATTACAAGAGACAGAGACCAGAAGACTAAGCCTATCTCAATCACAGTATATAGAGAAGTGTTTAGAACGTTTTAATATGCAAACGAGCAAGGCTCAGAAAACGCCTATGGTTACTAGACAAGTCCGGAATAGAGAACTTAAAATGTCAGAAGAAATCCAAGCGACAACTCAAGCACCATACAGAGAAGCAATTGGAAGCTTACTCTACTTAGCGGGTGCCACTAGACCTGACATTGCATTCGCAGTGAACTTCTTATCCAGAAGACAACTGTCACCAACTGAAAGTGACTGGAAAGACGTAAAAAGAATCTTTAGATATCTCAGAGGAACATCAGAAATAGGCTTAACATTCAGAGCAAAAGAAGACAGCATGCAAGCAATGACACATGCCAGTTTTATAGATTGTGAAGACTCATCCTCAACTGGAGGATATGTAATCAAACTTTATGGAGACACTATCATGTGGAGAAGCTATAAACAAATCTATGTCTCACTGTCTACATGAAAAGCTGAGTACTTAGCTATGACCAATGCTTGTCAAGAAATAATTTCTTTAGACAAAGCTATCAGAGATATTACGGGAAAAACTCTGTACCCCGTCACTCTATGGTGCGACAATAAATCTGCAGGGGGAGATTATATAAAACAATGTGTATCAGAAGGAAAAATTAAAGTCAAGTGGGTATCTACCACAGAAAATATCGCAGACATAATGACGAAACCTCTACCCAATGAAACTCATAAATACCTCAGAGATAAAATTTTGAACACGGAAATTCACAATTAAACTTAAACCCAGAATTTTCATATATCAGATGAATAAGAATTTTAAATTATGTTTCAGATACAGAAAACCACGAAAGGAATAATTCAGACGAGTAAATGTATAAATAATTCAGATGAGGAAATACACATATCAGAAGTATTCAGATTAAGCGTCCCGAAGGGAGGAAGTGTTGGCGAGACTTCGTGCCGCTCTAATCAGCCGTGTCCCACAGACACCATAGTAGCGCCACCTCTTGCTCTACGGCGTTACTACTACTCTTGCTGTGAGCTCGCGTGCTGCCGCGCGCTATCTCTTGACCGTTCGCCTTCGAGACAGCAACAGCTCTCGCTGATCATTACTGTGTGCTTGTGCTGAATAAAACTAAGTTAAATTAAAAACAAGTGTTTTTGTGCTTTTACGTCATCCCCTTCATCTCAAAGGAGCATCACTCCAACATTATGTCTCCCCATACCGGCTTACTTACTACTTATAAATTCACGAAAGATTTAATGTATAAATTTAAACATCTGTCAACGTTACAACGTGATGACGAATATTTAAGTCAATGATTAAAAAAAATTATCATCAAAAGAATAAAAGCAATAATGCAACGTATTTAATTGAAAATGAAGTAATTTATAAAAAAAATCAATCGAACCAATACAAGATAATGATTCCAATAGAAATGATTGAAATGCTTATTCTTGAAACACACGAAACTTATGGCCACGTAGGCACGAAAAAAGTCATTCGTATGTTACAAGAAGATTTCTATATAAAAAATTTAAGACATTAAGCCCAACAGCTAATTTCATTTTGTGACTCACGTCAAAGAAACAAAATTTCCACACGACCATGTACAGCGCCAATTTCTATAGTCCATTACCGACCGGACGCGGCAGCATGAAACATATACTCGTAACCATAGACGCGTTTTCAAAATTTGTCGTTTTATATCCGATTCGCAGACAAACTTGTATAACAGCGATAAAGAAAATTTTTAATGATTATATTTTGTTATACGGAAACCCGAAGCGTATTTCATGTGATCACAGTTCACAGTTCACTGCAAATGCGTGGATCAAAAAATTAAGAGAGGAAAATATTGATTTAGTTTTTTCATCTATCCGACATCCACAAAGTAACATCGTTGAGCGAGTTAATAAAGAGCTCGGTAGATTTTTTCGTACATTTACTAGCGAAAAACACACCGGTTGGGTAGGATATATTAATATCATCCAAACAATTATAAATGAAACGTATCACGAAACAACAAGGTTTACTCCGATTGAATTACACATGGGTATTAAACCTAAACGCGCGTGGAAAAATTGGATACGTCCAATTAATTAAAACAATAATTCAGTTGTATTGCCAAAAAATTGGCAATACAACTGAATTATTGTTTGATCGCGATAATCAAAAAGAAAAAGGAAGATTCCACATAAATGATCTAAAAGTATACAAAAGGGAACCTAAATAAGATTAATATTATTGTATTTCACAATAGAAAAATTCGCTACTCTCAACCACGAAAAATTGTAATGAAAAAACGATCACGCTCAAAAAGAATCGCGATTTAATTTCATATTCTAGTTTTGAATACTCAGAGCTGTGTATATAAATGTAAACAAGTCGGAACGACTAGTCCCGACTCAAGAAAACAGAAGAAAGGCATAGTCCGTCCTTCTGTCTTTCCCTAGTCTCCCGCGGCAGCACAAGTCGTGTCCGCAAGGCAGCGAGTTCCCCTCTCTTACTACATGCACAGCATTGCCAAGTCTCTCTCGGTAAACCTCAGATTTTAGGTATACGTGAGAAGCGGGAAATTTCAAAAAATATGACAACATTGTCATTTCTCCTCTTTCAAAACTGCTCCAGCTTTCCCTATAAAAGGGACTGCGCTAGGCTGACGCAGTCAGTTTTTCGACGGCTGCAACTTAAGCGCTTAAGAAAAAAATAGCCATGGGCCGCACAATAAAGCGCTCAGCGCAATTTACGCGCAACTCCACGCTGGTTTATCCATTTTGTATATAGGTGTGAATGTATGAATGTGAGAGTAATTTAGGCGGCGCGACCCCCGCTCTCTCCCAGGCCTATATAAGGACCTGCACGGCCAGTCTGAGGGCACACAGATTTTTCCGTCAGGTCTGTATGCTGTACCGTAAGTCCGATTGACGTTTTAAAAAAAGGGTTGAAAAGTTTACATAGTGCACTACAAAATGTAGATTTCAGTTTTTCGATCAAGTGCCTGGAAACATGCGAAAAACCTATATATATATATATATATATATATATATATATATATATATATATAT
>QLSS01000878.1:3238-24375 GCA_024372645.1 Trichomalopsis sarcophagae | reverse complement strand
TTTTCATGACGTCTTATTCACGTCTTTAAAACGTCTTGTGTTATCAGGGTATTGTACTACAATTCAACAATTTTAATATGGGTGAAATTTAGTATAATAAAATGCGTGTATGGAGCAAGGAGCTTTGTTCGATTTTTGTAACGTTCTATTCGTAACAATATTCGTTTGCACACAGCAGCTGATATTTGTTTTTTGCTTCCTCCTAGAGAAAGCTTTGTAATAGTAAAATTTTGAGTTTCTTCAAAACTTCTAGAAAATAATTTTTGGTGTGTTAGAAGTTCAAATCACGTGTTTTTAAAAAATGTCCGTATGGATGTGTATGTGTATGTGTGTGTGTGTGTATCGAAAACTGGAATAAATGAGTTATTTTTGTGCCTTGATTACGGAAGTAAAAAGGCTTTATTACACTTGAGATTTTGGAAAAAAGTAGATGTTTTATCTGTCTTGGCTAAGTTCATTGTGCAGCTTTCAAATCCCTATGGTTCTTAACATATCAAGGTTTCAATTGTTTTTTGAAAAGTTTCTGATTTCTCATATCTCTAAAACAATGCAGTCAAATGCTTCAAAATTTCATTTGGTGATTTGCCATAAAAAAAGCTATTTGCTGTTAAAATTTTAAACGATTTCGTCGAGCGGTTCCCAAGTAAAGAGCTAAAATGTAAAAACTGATTTTTCTTAAAACTTTTTCTTCCTCTTATAGGGGTGCCGTTGCACGTCGTTAAAGTCCCACCCTATTAATGTATGTCAAAATGATTATATATATATATATATATATATATATATATATACGCATTCGAACTTATTCAGATCCACAATATTTTGTATTATTTTTTAATTGCTCTTTCAACAAAATAATCGAGATTGAAAATATTTAAAAAAACATTGTATATTTATATAATATTTTATCTATTGGAACTATAAATTTAATTGGAGGAAGCTACGTGCTAATGAATTGGCAGCGGTTTTTTTCATTAGTATTGGCCAAAACGTCAAACATTTTGTATAGGGAAAAAAAGTTGCTCACATGATTTGAGATAAATTAAACGGGAGTTCAAACAAAGTTAAAGACAAACAAGTTTAGTGGTATTTTTCAAGGATTTTTGAAAAATTAAGGTTAGTTTGTGTGATTAATTTGTTAGTTTATGATATGGAGGTTATAATTAGAATATATTATATTATTTTGTAGTTTCTTGCGCTTTGATGGTTCATCATAGATGTTGTAAACACTGATACATCTTTTACACAAATTATCATAAAGGTAATATGATTATTTATAAAATTTTGATTTATGACGTACGTACGACATATATTTTTTATTCTATTATGTCTTGTTACAGTGTCTTCTTATTATCGCTGTCCTTTTGTATACATTATCAAGAAATAAAGTAGAATTCTGATTATGTTTACCAAATTCACCCGCCAATGATTTTTAAAACCAATTAAGTATCTTACATATAGTCGAAATAGTCTAAATACATATTAAATCGTTTATATCTATTTTATGTAGTCATTACAAATTATAGGACAACATGAATTTAGAATCAATAGATAATATTGAGAAAAAAATTATCGTTGATGGAAATTGTTTATTCCGTGCTTTTTCATATTTTTTATATAACACTGAAGATAAATTCAACAAAGTTAAATCAGTGATTATCAAATATGTCGTTCAGAATTAGGAATATTACAAAACATATATTCAAATGGATGAATCTTATAGTGTAAAAATAACCAATGCTGAGATATATAGAAATTATATGACATTAGATGTATGTTCGGCGGTGAAATTGAGAAAGACGCATTTGTTAACATTTATGAAGTCCCTGTTTCAGTTCATAGTGTAACTAAGGTACATCTAATTTGTTACAGATGAAACTTTGATAATAATAATGAATTGGACCTTTTATTCTCGGGTCCAATTAGTGCAGATCATTATGATATTTTAAAAAATACAAACTTAACTTTTTGGCAAAATTATAAAAAAAAGTATATCAAACGTATATATCGAACTCATTATGAAAGAAACAAATTGTTAATATTAAAAAAATTCACAATTAAAAAAGAAGATCCATTATTTCTTAAAAAGAAAAGAAAATATGATTTAATTAAAAATTTAAATAACTTTCGAGTAATAAAAAAGAGAAATAAAGATAGAATATCTAACATGAATGCGATTATATTAAAATTCAAAAGGCAAAAAGATTTAGTTAAAAATATGAATACAAACACATTAGAACGAAAAAAGATGTAATGATCTCATAGAGCATATGAAAGAAAATAGATTACAAGCAAAAAGGCGTAAAGATGTCGTGGAACATATGACTGAAGAAAGATTCCAAGCAAAAAGGCGTAAAGATGTCGTGGAACGTATGACTGAAGAAAGATTACAAGCAAAAAGGCGTAAAGATGTCGTGGAACATATGAAAGAAGATAAATTTAAAAGAAAAAAATTTACAGATTCTGTTCAGAATATGAATACTGAAAGAATCAACAAATGTGTCCATTGAAAGAAGAATATTCAGATATTGGAGAAATGAGTTATGTGTGTCAGCATTGTAATGCTTCCTTTTGGTCTGTAGAGTATTCAAAAAAAGTTGTTGTCATATGGGTAAAGTAAATTTACCTCCTTTAAGGGGATGTCGTAGCCAGAAATCGCGAGTTGTACGATATACTACTTGCGTCACGTGGTATATGACATTGTATGATGGCGCCATCTATCAGAACGAAGATCCGCCAGTAGATGGCGCCTAAATTAAAAAAGGTAATAGTATGTAACACAATCAGCCCTGTTGAAAAAATTGTGATTTTGTTATTTTATTTACAGCAACAGAAAGTATAAAAAATATTATTTTATAGAATTTAATAGTACGATCCCAAACTGTTATATAAAAGTTAGGTGATTTTGACATAATAATTTCCAACACTTTTAGTAATTCCAACAAACGAATAATTAATTTTTTACAGCGGTAATATGACTGTTGTTTTTGCATTTGTTTATTATTATATGTTAAATATAGTTTTTGTGTATTTTGTGTATCAATGTTCATTCTCTTTTTAACTCCATTAAGATAAATCATGAAGGCATATGTACAATGCAGTTTACCATGTATACTAAATTTTCTTCTTTTTTCTAATCAATCTTTGTAATTTTGTATATTTGATTGAATATTATATACAATTATTTTGCAGAATTACTTATAATAATAATAAAAAACACAACAAAAATAAGCATACACTAAAAAATATAAAAAAGCTTGTGCGATCAGTTTTATTTGCATAATTTTTTTTCATACATATATTCATTGTGTAAATATTCATTTCATTGTTATTCCATATACCTTTTTTTACTGTATATAATTGCACTAAATAGTAATAATTTAGTAATACAAAACAAAGTGAACATGCATTATTAAAAAAAAAGTGCGAGTAATAGAGAAAAGACAAATTGCACATGCAACAAATCAGTATTTCTGATGGTTTTATATCGTACTGTAATTCTTTTTATAATTTTTATTTTATCAGTATTTCTGATGGTTTTATATCGTACTGTATTTTTTTTATAATTTTTATTGCATTTAGTGTTATTTCTTTAGACGTATTTGAAATCTTACTAATTAATATAACGTTTTTTCTTCTTATTCATTAATAATTACAAAAAAATATTAAAAAATATGATTTTCAACATATTTTTATTCGATGCCAATCTACTGTATTTAATTTGTATGATAAAAGTAATACACATGCTAAGAGCCATATTAAAACATTTGATACTAATATCACTACCATGCAATATAAAAATCTACAATATAAGAATAACAATGTATTATTTCAATTATTTAAATGCAAGTTTATATGCTTGCTACGCTCGAGCGCTAATATCACGGTGCAAAAACTGACAAATTTTATTTTTTAACATTTAAAAAATCTTTTATTTAAATTAAATTATGGCAAAAAAATGTTGGAGCTCACATCTACAATTTTGGTGTTATCATCCTGATGGATTACATGATTTTTCCATTATGTGAATTTCATAGTTTTTTTTAATATTTTTACTCTTTATATTTGACTTATTTTAAACAACTTAGAATAAATATATTTAAGGTTGCAAAGTCACATCAGTTGACTGTCATCTGCCTTTTTTCAGTAAGGCTGCTATAGTGCCACGGACAATCATGACATTCCGTATTTATGCCGTTACTGCAGAATATAGAATAATGCATTACATTACATTTCTATTGAGTTCAACAATTTAGTACATATTATTTATAAATTATATGCATAATAGTGAAAAATGATCGGTCAAGCAACAATAAATTGTACCTATTTGAATACTTACTATGGCTTGTGAAGTGTATTAGATCAAAATTTAATATTTTGCCTGGTATCTGTGTTTGGTCAAAATATGAAAATTATCTATTTTAACCTTAAGACTGATAAAACTTATTTGAACTTATAGCGCAGCTCGTGGTATTTCCAAAAAGTATATTAATTAGCATGATCTTTGGATTTGTAATTCAAATGCTATTGAAAAAATTGAAAACAATTTTTAGTCTTGGTTCATATTTTTCAGTTTTATAACAGTTTTATTTTCTTATAGCTCCTGAACCACAACTCCAAACTAAGTTATTAATATACTTTTTGGAAATGCCACTAGTTGCTTTGTACGTTGAAATAATAATCATCATTATTATCATTACAATTGACTATTTTCATATTTTGACCGAACACTGATGCCATGCAAAATCTAGTACACTCGATAAGGTACACTATGTGTTTGACTGAGCTCATATATTACTTTATTTTGGTTATACACCATTACCAAGACTCAATCGTTTACAATATCTTATTAAATTAAAATAAACTAATATATGAACTCATCCGAACACCCATTGTAGCTTTTCGAATATAATTGATCAAAATTTTTAGTTTTGCATTGGTATTGGTGTTAGTCAAAATATTAAAATAGTCAATTGTAATTATAATAATGATGATAATTATTTTAACTTACAAAGCAACTAGTGGCATTTCCAAAAAGTATATTAATCACTTAGTTTGGATTTGTGGTTCAGGAGCTATAAGAAAATAAAACTATTATAAAACTGAAAAATATGAACCACAGACAAAAATTGTTTTCAATTTTTTTCAATAGCATTTGAATTACAAATCCAAAGATTATGCTAATTAATATACTTTTAGGAAATACCATGAGCTGCTCTTTAAGTTCAAATAAGTTTCATCAGTCTTATGGTTAAAATAGATAATTTTCATATTTTGATCAAACACCGATACCAGGCAAAATATTTCATTTTTATCTAATACACTCAACAAGCTATAGGAAGTGTTCGAATGGGTTCAGGTACAATTTATTGCGGCTTGACCGATCATTCTGCACTATTATGCATATTATCTATAGACAGTATCTGCTAAATCGTTGAACTAGATAGTAATATGTAATACAATGTAATAAATATTCTATATTCTGCGCCAACTGCATTAATCCGTCATGTCACTCCTACCTGTGGGATAATAGTCCATTTTAGCATCGTGCAGTTTTCCCTGAGCATAGCAAGCATTAAATTGTAGCGGAATCGGAGTCCTGCATCGGAAAAATCGATGTCAAGCCTGCCGTTAATGAAGCACTAATGCAAAAAGCTAGAATTGTAGTTCTACTAATGAAATTACACATGCTAGAATGCTTATTTACAGTGCTGGAAATTCGTAACACTCCTTTTATCGCTGGAAATGTTTTCTCGTGATGCATCGACATTCTTTTCATTTGTGAAAATGATCAATGTGGGGTCTTCTGCAAGATTATGTATAGCGTATGATTTACATTCTATATGTACTGCATCTAAAATAATATTAATTGCATTAATTACATAAAATTACATGAATTATATGAAAATAATTGTACCTGAGTTGTACATTTACAAAAATTCAGTGTAGGTGTCGTAGAACTATAGTGCCCTGGTACCTACTCTTTCCATCCAGCATATTGTAATATATGCAGTTGTAGTATTCTCTATACACATAATAAAACAAAAGAAATTATATTAAAAACTTATACTCACAAATAATTATTAATTATTTTTCACTGAGTTCACCCGATGAAAACACTGAATCAATAATAATAATGCAGTACTGCCAATCAATTCAATTTGATTTCGTTCAAAGATAGCCATCAACACGATCAATAGCTTTTGTGGTAATCAGATGCACAAGCGATGCCAAGTAATGTAGCATTACTTGCATACCTGAACATACAGAAAAATATATTAGTAACTCATACTTACAAGTAATTATGGAATGCTTGGAACGATTATATTCTCATGAATATTAATCTCTTAGAATAATAATTTTCAATAAAGCAGATTTGAATATGAACACTGCAAAATAACATTTAGTCACATTGTTTGGTTACGAATAGAAAACTATAAGTATATCAAACAATTACAAAAAAGATATCCGCAATCAATTAAACATATTATGTTACTGAATTTATAACTAGCACTTATAATTTAAATTGAAAGTTATTAAAAAAATACATACAACACAAGTAATTGTAATATTTTGAATACTACCATGTCAGATAGTAAAAATCCATCTCCAACGACGTGTTGAAATGTTTAAAACATCAATTAAAACTCCTACAAAGCATATGAATCCAGTTCCAAGATTATCTCGACGTGGTTCAAATAGCCAGCGATGCCAACTAGGATTGCCAGAAAGTGATAATATAGCTCTGTGGTCATTTGAAGCTGGTTCAAGCAGACAGAAACGCATCCAGCATAGTCAGAAGGTTTGAATTTGACTCCAGGGTTGTATTCAGATATATATCAGTCAGAAACACAAAGCAGCATGACCAAATAATATTAATCCATGTACAGAATCACATGTTGGTGAACTACCTAGAAATGCCAAAAAGGACACCAACCAGAAAGAGGGAGAGAGAGAGTGAGTAAATCCACCTCCAGGGTAATCTTGATATTCTTGACGAAGTTAGCAATGTCAGCCTACACTGCCCAGACAGTGCACGAAAGAAATCCAGAGTCGTTTACCGGTGTTTGACGTAGCCATCAACACCAAGCTATAATAGCCAGACAGTACGAATCAATTCCAGGATTGTATATGCATGATGAACTGATGAAAAGCAATAATTAGATTACAACATTATCAACTCTTTTTTACAGATCATATGATTACATAATCACTCATTTCACTCTACATATTTCAATAAATATATAAATTTTAAAATAATCAATACCTATACAGCATTTAGTAGTTAAAATGAATCACTAGAATAAACAAGAGTAGACACAAAAACAAAAGATAACCTCAAAGCTAAAACTCAAGTTTCTTGGCGGAGTTAAGTATGTACTCCCAAATGGCAGCTTTGCACCTTTGTAGCACTCATAGAGAGGGGGAGAGAGAGATTGATATTTATACTCACTTATCACATTAATTTGAATATTTTTAGACCGCTTAATAAAGCAAGAACTGTGAGCAGTGGATTCAGCAGTGTGATAAGATGTGGAGGATCCTTGAAAACACATAGGTAGGACAGCCGCAATAGCAGAACTTCTGCTTTTCTCATTACTTATACAACTGCTGCACTTTTGACGCTTTAAACTACACACTCACTTAATAAGTACCGACAAAAAGTTTAGCCGAGCAAAACATTGCGGCGAGCGTATGCCGGAATCGCGGCCATTAGTATGGTTCTATATATACATATAAGCGCCTACGACTAGATTATAGTAACTTTTGGTAGTACCAACAGAAGAAATGTCACTATACAATATAAGCACAGCTACATTACATGCACACACTACTATGGATAATAAGTATATCCCTACTGAAAAATCTCGGATGAGAGAATCAGGTAATTCTCACCTAATAATTACGCTAAAATCTTATGTAACTGATGATTTTTGTTTTGAAGGGGACAGAACCCTTTTAAAACCTCAAAAATAAAATTCTATGAAAATATTAGAAGTAAAACGTTAAAGTTTTTTTACCTATATAATATGATGTTTTCTTTAATTATTTACCAAGTTAAACCATTATTAGCCTCTACTATATGTAATAACAATTGCAACCCGAGTTATAAACACACGAATTTGGGTTGTACAAGGGCGAGGCTCAAATCTGCGTGACGCCGGGCTCTACCCCTGTAGACTATGAATCCCTATAGGTTTACCATAAGCAATGTTTGAATCGAGATTTCATGTCCTTCTGCTACCAGCAAACCCAGCGAAGGCTAAGAAAGCATGAAACGCCGATATTTTGACTCTACACTCTACAGGGAGAGAGCCGAGATCTGCGTAGTGCGGACGGGCTCTCCCCCCCTAGACTATGAATCCATGTAGATTTGCCCTAAACAATGTTTTTGGACGAGATTTCATACTTGATGCCTATAAGCCCAGCGTAGGTCGATGAGCCTGGAATCGTTGATATTTATTTATTTATGATTGTGAACGCAAAATCGACTCTACAGGGGGAGAGCCAGGATCTTCGCGCGGCCGGGCTCTCCCCCTGTAGACTATGACGCCGTGTAATTTTTTCACAAACAATGTTTTTGGGTGAGATTTTATGGTCTCGTGCTACCGGCATACCCAGCAAAGGTCGAGGAAGCAGGAAACGCCAATATTTACACATTTTCGAGCGTAAACATAAACTTAGACTCTACAGGGAGAGAGCCAGGATATGCGCGTAGCCGGGCTCTCCCTCTGTAGACTAAGAATCCGTATAGTTTTGCCATAAATAATTTTTTGGATAAGATTGTATATCCTATTGATGCCTGTAAGCCCAACGTAAGTCGACGAGCCTGAAATTGCTGATATTTATTTATTTACGAGCCTAACGCGAATTTTGACTTTACAGGGAGAGAGCGAGTATCTGCACGCGACTGGGCTCTCCCCCTGTAGGCTAAGAATCCGCATAGTTTCGCCATAAGCAATGTTTTGATCAATATTTGATGGCCTTGTGCTATCGACAGACTAAGAGAAGGTCGAGAAGGCAAGAAACGCAGATATTTTTTTATTTGAAAGCGTAAACATGAACTTAGACTCTACAGGGGGAGAGCCAGGATATGTGCGCGACCGGGCTCTCCCCCCGTAGACTAAGAATCCGTATAGTTTCGCCATAAGCAATGTTATTATCGTAATTTGATGGCCTTGTGTTATTGACAGACACAGCAAAGGCCGAGAAGGCAACAAACGGTGATATTTCTTTATTTGAAAGCGTTAACATGAATTTGGACTCTACAGGAGGAGAGATAGGATCTGCGCAATATATATTCTAGATAATACTAAAAAATTGGAAACCTACTTTTTATGGGTGCAGTTTTTTCTGTTTTTTGTGAAAATTATTATTTGGGGCAAATTTACACAGATTGGTAGTCTACAGAGGAAGAGCCCGGCTCCGTCCAGATCAGAGCTCTCCCACTGTAGAGTCAAAATTCGCGTTTAGGCTCGTAAATAAATAAATATTAGCGTTGGTTGCCTCCTCGACCTTCGCTAGATCTGTCGTAAGTGCAAGGTCATGAAATCTTTGAAAACTTAGGGCGTATACCGAACCTCAGGCGCCCGTTTTTCTATCTCTCTCACAATCAGACGCACGCAACTCACGTATGGCTGAGAGAGACAGAAACAGAGGCGCCCGAGTTTCGGAACACGCGCACTGTGCTGGTGCTAACGTTTCTTCTTTAGCCGGCGATAGTGACGAAATTACCGTAAGCGCCATCTGACGTGTATCGGTTAGCATTAGTTTTCATGGCTGTCATTGAACTCGGCCCATCTCGCGTCGTATTTTTCGTTATTTGCTTTTATAGTTTGCTTCGTTGTATTTCTGAACATACGTGACTGTGCCAAATCGTATAATGAACACGTATTGACAACGATTTGTAGTGTAAATTGTTTATTTTCTTTGTATGAGGCGATAGAGTAACCTCCGCTGTCGTCTGTTGCTTATCGCCACCTCAGACCGCATTTTTCGTTGTTTGTCAAAAATGCAGCGTCAATCGACGAGATTTCAAGTTTGAAGTGTTTGTTATAATAGTAAGAACACTTATTGACAAAGCTTTTGTTCGGTATGTGCTTAATTATTAATTTATAACAAAAAATGTGTTTGTCGGTATAGTAGGATGTTACCTTTCCAACATTTTGGCTACGACATCCCCTTAACAGACGTGCTCCCGGTATTCGAGCTTCGACCCGGTAATAATCTTCGGCCCAACCTCGCTCTAGAGGATTTTTTTGTAAGGTCAGTGAGTCGTTTCCTTTTCTCTGGTCGAATCCGTCTTGCGGGTGAACAGTAGTTTCACGTTTTGGTCTCGCGAACGGTTCGGACTATCTTGCGTGTTACCGGTTACCTTCGGATCACTGTCTTTCTCTTTATCTTGTGTTTCCGTCCCGAAGAAAGGGCTATCCCGTTTGTAGTGCGAAACACGGGTTATCTTATCGTGTGACAATAAATCGTAGAAATAAGAATTTAGTGTAAAACGTAGAAATAAGGATTTAGTGAAACCGTCGAATAATATTTGGCGCCGGCACCTGGACGCACGAAGCGTAAGATGGTCGGACAATCTTAGAATAGGTCGTTCTGGCGTTTGCGGAATTCGCGTTCGACGAAAATGTGAGAGTGAGTATGTAACGAGGCATTTTATCGAGTGTGCTAACTCGTTGTTCCTCGAGCGTCGAGGCGCGTGCAAGTCACGCGGGGTATCTTTCATGTACGGGTATCTGTTTGTTATGGTTGTCTGTGTTTACGGGCTATCTTAATAATTTGTGCGGATCTCGGTTCAGAATTGTAAAAGTTTAACTCGAATATAAAGTTCTGCCTTGAGACTGACGCTCGCGAAGAGCGTCTGGCGCCACCAGGTTATTTTCTAAGTCTCGGGCGAGGAATTGTAAAGTTGTAGGACGAAGGTCAGACTGGGTGGTCAGAGAAGGAACCTTGTCTACTTGTAAGTACGAACTTTATTGAAGGAGTCTCTCCAGCGTCTGACTGTGTGCGTAATCAGTGCGGAACTTAAATGTGGCGACGGCGCTCGCTCGCTCGCAACATGGCTGCTCCCTCTCTCTCTCTCTGCAGCGGTACGTACCGCCACCTATCGGTGGGGTACCTACAGTACTCCCCCCGAAGGAAAAAAAATGTTGCATTTTTACTAATCTCGTGATTTACAAAAAAGAATTGTGAGAGATGAGAGATTACAAAAGAAAGAATTTAGCGTCAGAGGCTGGAGGATGTTTACAATGGATATTTGACATGACTTTTTCTTAGAGCTAGTCGCTGGTGCGTGTGATTTAACGCTTTACAAAATACTAGTCTATAGTTAGGAACTATGATCACAAGTGTTTAATCGTACAAGTATTTTCTTGTATTCGCCGTTTGTACTTAGGTTTCCTTTGGCGTTTTGCGGATTTCGCACGTGTTGCTTGTTCGCGTGATTTGCACGTGGTTCGCCGCAAAGTAGTTGGCGAGATTGTTAGGAATTGCTATTTTGCAATTACTGAGCTTAATGTAAAGCTGATCTCGAGAGTGTAACAAGTCGCGAATGCAGAACATGTCCATTGCTTTGGTTTTTTTTTTACCTAGTGAGTTTACTATTTCTATGGACTTAACTCTAGTCGGAATGAAGCTGTACAATGTTCTAACTAGGTTTTCTCCGTAGTTAATTTTGATTGACAAAATTTGCTTGCAGCTACTTAGAACTAAGGCTTGGTCGATATGTAATCCTAAAATATTTACATGTTGTACATTGGGCAGTTTGGAAAACAAAGTGTTGTTATGTTTTTGGAAGAAAGTGTTGTTCTCTAAGTCGATAGATTTAATAGACTTCGACTCGTTCCAGATTAAGTCTGGGATCAAGTGAGTTCGGAAGGTTTTTGCAGCTGAGTAATTAAATCGAAATGTTTCCAACACGTTGCTTCCCGAAATTGCTGCTACGCTTAAGTCTACGGTATGTTGGTTTCTGCTTTGACTGTCGGTGAATACCAACTCTTCGAGTCGCTGGTTGCAGATTACGAAACTAAGAAGTTTATCCATAGGGACTTCGTTGCATCCTACGATTTTTAATGAACGCAGATACGTGAAACAGTCTTTTGTTAAGAACTTAAGTGATAAGTGTAAATTGTTATACAGGCTTAAGGTACTTAGTTTCTCTAATTCCAAGTTTTCTTCGCAGCCCCCGGGTGTTTTACCGAGAACAAGCTTGTGGACTGCGAAGTGATCTGCTAGGATTTTGATTGTTTCACGAGTGATCGCAACCGCAGAGAGATCGATTAGGTGCATGCCTACTCGTCTCGTAGAGTTTTTACAACGAAGGGTGTCTCAAAGACGTTTACGTTTGACGAAAAACTGATGCTACGAAAGGTAAATGTCGTTGCGTCTTCTAGCATTTGATTTAGGCCATTCGGACCAGAATATCTAATGCTAGATGAGTCGAAGGGAATACCTAGGCGATGAAAAATTGAATTTTCATGACATCCTATGTACAAGTTGAAAATGTCGTCCGCACTAAGGTAATTCCACAGCGTAAGCACTGGGTCGCTTTGGTTGAGTAAGCGAGTGAGGTTATCCGGTAGAATGGAAGTTTTCCGTTTGATCGCTTGTGCTGGTAGCAGCGCGTTTTGAGTGATAAACTGATCCGGTCTAGTCTTGATGTGTGACTGTTTGCCGTTGGGATCAGTGAAGACGAGTTCTTTTTTACAAGATTTAACCTACATCGCGCACGATGAAGCGATCGAATTACAGAGTACTGTTGCTACCGACCCGGATTTTTTTGTTTTAACACTAACGATTTCGAAATCGGTACAACCTTGATCTACTAGACATTTGTGAAGAGCTGTTTTGTTAACTCTATATCGAATGTCGCGTAAGAATAGTCGCAGCGCTGGCTCGTTTATTTACAAAAAGCTGCGGTAATTGAGGATCGTAGAGCACCGGGTGGCTAGAGGAATTGTGATGTCTGGCCATAAGGAAACGCGTCTCCCGGCGGTCGAGTGTTGTCCGGAGATATGACTCGAAAAGTTCCAACTCCAGGTCTGCCCGGAAACAATCTGCTCGAGTTTGCTCGTCAGCTGAGGCGTTTCTAAACGCCCTGAGCTGAGATCTCAATTCGCTTACTTTCTCCATGTCTAAACTAATCGGAATTTTTAGTTAATAGAGAGTCTATTATTATAGGCACTACGTCTATTGTAGGCACTACGTCTATTGTAGGCACTACGTCTCCTCGCACATGAAGTTCGCTTCGCGTGACTGAATTTACTCAGTGTTTCTATTTCTCCTAAGAATGTTCGGAACAAGCTTGGTGCGCTTGGGCGTCGGTTGTGTAGGAGGAATAGGTTGGATCGTTGATTTTTGGTTGCGTTTTGGAGGGAGAGGAGCAAAGCTGACGTGTTTGGGTGCAGGAGGTTGAGGTAGTGGTTGATCCGGTGGATCGACGGTAGGAGAGGTCGGAGGTACAGGTTGATCTGCAGGATCTTCAGCAGGAAGCTGCACTGGCTCGGGAGCGTCCGCTGCGGGGCGAGTGCGAGCTCCGCTTAAAGGGGAAGGGGGCCTTGATTGGTTCAGGCGTGGTGGCCTTAGTGCCGTCAGGATCTTCTTGAAGGATAAATGCTGGCTTCAACCGTTGCAGCGTTACTGTCTTCTGCGTGCCGATGATGTCTATGTTGAAAGTCTGATTTTGCATGTTGCGGGAAATGACTTTGTGAGGGCCAGTTTAAGGCCGAGTCAATGCAGGCTTGATTGGTTTTTCTTGTAGCCAGACGTGGGAGCAAGTTTCCATGCCTTGATGAGTGAATGGTTTAATTGCTGTTTTGTGGCTAACTGGCACTGGTCTCAGTTGGTGCATAAAGTCGCGAAATTAGTTGTAGAATATGCGAACGTTTGGCTCTTCGCTGGTGAGAGGTGAGAAGTCACCAGGGATTCTCACAGATTTTCCAAAAACTAGGTCGGCCGGACTGGCGTCTGTGTCTAGACGGATGCGTGTGCGCAGTCCCAGCATGACTGTTGGAAGTAGTTTGACCCATTCCTGGCTGTTTCCGTGGCACATGAGAGCTGTCTTGATGTCTCGGTGGAGGCGCTCCACCATGCCGTTGGAAGCGGGATGGTATGATCTTGTACGAATTCTGTGTATTCCGAGGATGGACAGGAGTTCGATGAACAATCTGGATTCGAACTGAGCACCTAGATCGGTGGTGATCGTTGTCGGTGCGCCATAACGGCAGATCCAGTTGTCATAAATGGCACGAGCTACTGATGCTGCAGTGCTGTTAGCAATTGGAATTGCCTCAGGCCATCTCGTGTAGCGATCGATGATGGTGAAGAGATGAGTGTAGCCGTAGCTGTAGGCGAAAGGTCCTACGAGATCAACGTGGATGTGATCGAATCTTGCATCTGGAGTAATGAAATGCTTGGGCAAAAATTTGTTGTGCTTTGTCACTTTGGTTTATTGACAAGCTAGGCACGTTTTGCACCAAGTGGCTATGTCGCGACTCATGTTAGGCCAGATGTACTGATGGTAGATGAGTCGGGTTGTGACTTTAACTCCAGGATGCGATTGTGAGTGGAAGTTGTCGAAGACTTCTTTGCATCGTTGAGGATCTCCTTCAGCTGATCGTCCTTTTTTTGCTCTTCGCTCAGCTGTTTCGCATCGAACAGCGTTGGTAGCTTGAAGGCGTTTAAGTTTGCTAGGACTTTACGAACTTGTGTGTCGGCTAGCAGTTCGGGATCGCTCCAGTCAAAAAATGCAGGCGAAGTGAAAGCGTTGATTCGGGAGAGTGCATCCGCAACGTCGTTCTCTTCTCCTGGGAGATAGTGTATTTCGGTGTTGAACTGGGCGATATATGACAATCTGCGAGCGCGAATGGCTGGCATCTTGTCAGAGTTTTGTTGAAGAGCGTAGATTAAAGGTTTATGATCCGTGTAGATTTTAAATTCTACGCCTTCGAGATAGTGGTGGAAGTATCTGATGGCTTCGTAGATGGCCGTCAGCTCCTAGTCGTACGTACCCTGGTAAAAATAACTTATTAAATCCGATTCGAAAGATAATAGGGTTTAATTGGATTTCTTAATCGGAAATTATCCAATTAAAACCAATTTAATCGATTAAAATCTATTTAATCTGATTATAAATTTTAGACGGTCTTAATCGGATTTAAACAGTTGTGTTTTGAAATAAAATGTTAATTTGTTGAAAAATACAACTGATTGAATCCCATTAAAACCGACTAAAAGTTATAATCAGATTAAATAGATTTTAATCGATTAAATTGGTTGTAATTGAATAATTTCCGATTAAGAAATCCAATTAAAATCTATTATCTTTTGAATCGGATTTAACAAGTTATTTTTACCAGGGTAGCGTACTTCTGTTGCGCAGGTGTGAACTTCTGCGAAAAGAAAGCTATCGGTTGCCAAGAGTCGCCTGGGCGTTGCTCGAGGGCTGCCCCCATTGCTGTATCGGAAGCGTCGGTGATGAGGCTGGTTCTGGGGTCCATTGGACTGGACGTTTGTCCTTTTTCTTGGCACCTTTCAAGAATTCATTTAGCGGACATTGCGTATTGGCAGCGTGCGCGAGCAAACGTCTATAGCTGTTCACAAGACCGAGGAATCTTCGTAGTTCCTCGATGGTCTGTGGCAAGGGGAATTCTTGAACCGCCTTGACATTCTCTGGGCTTGGCTTGAAGCCGTTTGGCGTAATAAGATGACCCAGGAAAACGAGTTCGGAGACGCCGAGACTCCATTTCTCGAGATTGACGTGCAGCTCGTACTCCTTTAGGCGATTAAGCACTATTTCGAGGTGCTTTTGGTGCTCTTCCTCTATGGCGGAGGCAATAAGTATGTCGTCAATGTAGACGAATACGCAATCTAAATCTCCTAAAGCTGAGTTGATGTAGCGTTGGAACGTCTGCGAGGCGTTTCGAAAGCCGAACGTCATCACTGGGAACTCGTAGAGTCCGAACAGAGTGATGATCGCTGTTTTGGGGTTGTCCTCCGGGGCCACCGGTATCTGGTGGTAGGCTTGGCGTAAATCGAGCGCCGAGAAAATCTTTTTGCCGTGGCAAAAGGCCATGTAGTCGTGCATGTGCGGGACTGGATAACGGTCTGGCACTGTAGCCGTGTTTAGTTTTCGGTAGTCACCGCATGGACGCCATTCCCCGTTTTTCTTCATTACCATGACAAATGCCCAATTCGCACCATTTGCGAAACTCCTTTTTGGCTGCCTTGGGCTTGGCTGGAGATAACGGACGGGCTCTTTGCGAGGCCGGAGGACCTTTTGTTAGTATGTGATGAAATACGCCACGTTTCTTGGTTGATCTGACCTGATCAGGACCAAAAACTTCGGGATACTTGTTCACGATGTTGGCATACTTGTGGTTCGGTGCCATAAAAGAAATTTGCACGGGCTCTACTGACTTGATGAAGGCAGGAGCGTGCGTGAACTGATTGTAATCGTCGTCCAACGGGTGCACACAAAGAACGTGTGCTCCGCGTCGTCCCAAGCTTGTCCACAGTACGTGCAATCCGGTGTCGTCACTCTGTTCATTCTGTGAAGATACTTTCGGAAGTACCCATGGCCGGACAAGAATTGGGTAAGGTAGAAACCCACCTCACCGTGCTTCCTGTCCTTCCAGGGCCCAACCTCCGGTATCAGTCTGTGGGTCCAACGTCCTTGTCCGTTCGTTGTCCACCTCGTCTGCCATTTCTCGATCGTCTTCACAACAAGCGTTTCCGCTCGTGCGCAAGAAGGTCGATCGGAATAACGCCCGCTATCGCGAAGATCGCATTTTCCGATACGGTCCGGTACGCGCATGCGATCCTTAGCGCCCCGGTTCTTTGCACACTAGTCATAGCCTTCGCCCGTCGCTTGACTTTTAACGCGTCCGCCCATATCTCGGCCCCGTAGAGCATGATCGAGTGGGTGACGCTCATCAGTAGTCTTCGTATACTCGGTCTCGGTCCTCGCGTGTTGGCCATGAGTCTACTCAAAGCCTTCGTCTTTCCTGCTGCTTTCGCAGTCACGTTACGTATGTGTGGCCAGAAGGTCAGTTTCGTGTCCAGGGTCACCCCCAGATACTTAACTTCGCTCTTGGTTGTCATCCGTTCCGTTCCCACAGTGATCGGTATTATCGTCTCGATCCGTTTTCTAGTGAGTAGCAGCAACTCAGTCTTTTGCAATGCAAGTTGCAGTCCGTGTTCTGTCATCCATCTGTCTACGTCTACTTGTAAGTACGAACTTTATTGAAGGAGTCTCTCCAGCGTCCGACTGTGTGCGTAGTCAGTGCGGAACTTAACTGCGGCGACGGCGCTCGCTTGCTCGCAACATGGCTGCTCCCTCTCTCTCTCTCTCTCTCTCTCTCTCTCTCTCTCTCTCTCTCTTTCTCTGCAGCGGTACGTACCGCCACCTATCGGTGGGGTACCTACATAGTAACTGGGTTGCACGAAAAAATCAAGTTGCAAATTATATCAAAAATAAATTTCATATACATGTATCTTGCAACATAACACAAAATAAAGAAGTGATATATGAATTTATCTAATTATTATTTATAGTTAGAAAGTATTGTATATCACAATAAATTTTATCTTGTAACTAGGAAGAGTTGGTGCGCGTTTCCACATTTTATCAATCATCGAAAGGTATTTCTAATCTGGCCCACATTACATCAATTTTTTATAAAAATATAGCAGTCATAGGTCTGGAAATTTGCATACTAATTTATAATGTCCTGTTACAACACAAGATGCATTAAAATTGATGACGATAGGGTTAGCTTGTTTTTTGACTAGAAAAAGTTAATGTGGGCTTCAACTTTCTGTCAATTGACAAAACAAATTGTTCAGCTTTACACACGTTAGATCAATTTTCTCTTGAATTTTATTTATGTTTTATTATCAGAATGTTTTAATCGTGTTTTAATACGATGATTCTTTTGCAAAAATAAGTTGGCACATCGAAGGAAGGCGAGCGACTGCGTGCAACGAATCTTAAATCAAAGCTGCTAAACTCACCTACCTTGCTTGCAGCGAGTTTAATGATAAAACACGTTGACACAACGAAGAAAGGCGAGCGACTGCGAGCTACAAATCTTACAATAATTAAAGCTCCCATGGCAAAAAACAAATCTAAAACCAAGTGCTAAAACCCGCCTACCCTACTCGCGTTCAGTTTAATACGATAAAACCAATTTCTACATGTGACGAGATTCTTTATAATGCATTAGGGGAGAGGGGAGCTAACTTGTAAGCTTTTTTGACGCTTTATAGTTTAAAACTGTTACATGGAAATAAAAAATAAAATAATTTCGTTTTAAAAACTTGGTTTAAAGAAATTATACACAAATTTTTAGCTTCCTAAACGGACACTATAAAAATCCGTCTACAGCTTTAACAAAGCATCAAATTTATAAAATTGCCCTAGGGGTGAGGCAATCCTACAGATGCACTGGGATGGTCACACTTTTCTTGACGTGTAAAAGTTACAGAAAGTGTTTGAGAATTTTTGATTCACTGGCTCTAAACGCATAATCGTCACTTACAGAAAAGTCCGACGGTCCAAATGTTGGTTTTGGTGAGATATGACATATATGTTACCGGCGGAGCATAGGTGCGCTTCACTCAAAACTTATAGATGTGTTATAATATTGCCCCGTGTTCAAGTTAATCCCCCTCTTCCCTGTATCTTAAACAAAAATACGATGACACATTGGAGAAAGGCAAGCAACAGCAAGAAACAGAACATCATATTTTTTAAAACAAGACTACAATAATGAATCTCGGCGCGTGGAGTAGATGGGTTTTTTAACTTTCGATTTAAAATTTTCACTTGCAGTCGCTCGTCACCCTCCAACGTGCCGACGTATTTTTTTAAAACTCGTACATGGTGTTGGTAAATTTAAGCATTTCGGTTATAGATTTGCTTGCCTTCCTCTGATGTGCCGACGTATTTCATTATTCAAGCCACCGCGAGTAGGGATAGGCGGATTTTCAGCACTTGGTTTTAGATTTGTTTCTTGCCGCGGGAGCTTTATTCGGTGTAAGATTTGTAGCTCACAGTCGCTTGCCTTCCTCCGATGTGCCGACATATTTTTTTATAAAACTCGCTCTGGGCAGGGTAGGTGGATTTAGGAGCTTTAGTTTTAGATAAAAGTGTAGAAGAGGTTATGTTGTCTATTTTCATTGGAAAGTTCATTTTAGGAAATTCCTTTTATATTGTTATAATTCTTATTCCTGTACTTTGTAAATTATATCAATCAATAATCGATGCAATTTTTCCGAACAATTCCGTATCACGCGCAACGACGAATGTTTATATGCTAAAGTTTCGTACGCCGAATGTCAGTGCGGTTTGAAGTTAGCTATCGGGTGCGTTTCTACACATCCGATATCCAACGCTGCTACAGACAAGCATGAAAGCATCCCACCGCCCACGGCCAATAAAATAGAAAGAAAGAAATAAAGAAAATACACGATATTACAATGTAAACGCAGCCTTACGTTTAGTCACTAAACTAGTAAAATTGTGCTACCTAAAGACATCGCTTAGAGTTTGCACGACTTCACATTACGATTGGTCACCAAACTTGTTAATTGATCTTTCTCTCTCTTCTTTGCTTACTCCGTGAAGTCAACTGAATTACTGTTTAGTAGTTTAATTGGTAGTTTAATGGGCATTATGATTGAAATTTGATATTTGATCAATAAATCGCTTGACAATAGTTAATATTTAAATTTCTGTGTTTTGCAGACTTTATTGATATAATTCATCTTTTAGTATAAGTAAAATAAGAAAAATAATGTAAATGTTTCTCTTTCACTAAAATTAATTTTATGCTTTCCTGTTAAATTAGCTTGTTTTAAATTATTTTTTTTAAAATGGTAAATAACTAATCTATTGTTATTAATAAAGGATTTGATTTTTTAATTTTATCTATTTTATTTAATTTAAAAAAAACTTTTTTAGGCTCAAGAAGTTGAAGAAACAATGAAACGTATTCAATCTCACAAAGGTGTTGTAGGAACTATTGTTGTTAATACAGAAGGTAACTTAATATTTTTTTACAGTTTTATTATTAAAACATTTTTAAACGTTTTCAAAGAATTTTTTAACCATTTAGTTTTGAAATTCTAATGACAAAAATTTGCACTAAAACCTGCAGCCAGGCATTTATATTGTCTGCATAAAAATTCTACAATAACATGCTTTCCTACACAGAAAAATTCTACACACATTTTACTACACTGCAAAACTCTACACAATCACATAACGTAATGTAAGATAATGTTTACAACAATAGGTTATACGCTTGTATAGAGTATCATAGCTTAGTAAAATAATAAATAATAAGTGTAGAGAATATCTGTGTAGAAAATATGTGTATAGAATTTTTTCGTGTTGGAAAATACATTTGTATAGGGTATTTATGTATAGTTTGTTTGGTGTCTTTCTTTGAATACGCTGAAGCAGACAATTACATTTTACAGAAGCGGTGAAAGAAAAGCTACAAACATTTTGCAAAAAGTAAATATATATACTAAGTTATGCTTTATATTTGCACAAAAATAGGCCAGCAGTCCATTATCAGAAGAATTTAAACTTAAGGAGATCTTGGAGACAATGTTAACAATTAGTCAAGTAGTAGTTCATGTTATTTGCTAATTATTTAAAATAATTGGTCTTATAAGTGCTACCATGTGGATAGTAGTGCATAAAACAGGGGTTAATACCAAACAAACGTTTTTTTGTTATTTTCTTTGCTTTAGTGAAAGTGTTAAAAGTTATTTAATCAATTTCTTAGACATTACTCCCAATTTTCTGTACTAAGTGACTTTACAAAGGCTACGATCTGCAAGGTAGAACTCATAAGGCCACAGTTACTTAAAAATTGAAAGTATTCAAGAGTAAAAGAATTTTAATACTTTTAATAAGTCATAAAATTATGGGATAAAACATTTGAAATTAGTATGTAAGAAACTAATATCACAAATTGAATCTAACAATTACATGAAAAAATATATAATTTAAATGCATCACTAAATTATGTCAATATTTTCCCCAAAGGCAGATGCTCTTTGATGGTACATTGCGCGTGAATTGGTCCACGGTAACATTACCAAAATTTAACTGTCGA
>QLSS01000877.1:13751-25699 GCA_024372645.1 Trichomalopsis sarcophagae | reverse complement strand
ACTGTCCCTGTAGACGATGTCTAGGTGTCAGGATGACCCCCAGGTCGACAGGACGTCATCATCGAGGGGTCCTCCACCAGGTGTGAGAAACGTAAAAAAGTGAAATTTAATTAATAAAAAAATAATAAATTCTAAGAATAACAACTTTAGGACCGGAAAACCGGAGAAGCGGAGAAACGGAGAAAAGTGACATTACTTTAATATAATAGAGGATATTTAAGCGAAGATCAAGTTCGTGATAAGGAATTTCGTGAAGACATAGTACAATGGTCTTTAGATTTTGGAATAAATCTTAATGCTATGAAGAAACTATCAGCGACTCTCAACAAACGTACACTTACTAAATTTCCGGATGATCCACGAACATTAATGAACACACCCAGAAGCAGTAATGTTTTTAACATGGACACTGGTCTCTACTGTCATATGAGAATTCAAAAAGCTGTGGAGAGCATTATTAAAAACCACCTTCTTTGCAAGGTGGTTATACCGTTAATTTGTTCATTAATATTGATGGAGTACCATTAACGGAAAATTCGTCTGAAAAAGGCTTATGGACTATTCTCGCCAAACACTATGATTGCCAAAGAGTACATGTTATAGGTATTTATTAAGGTCCTAAGAAACCGAATGATCCAAATGAATTCTTAAAACAGTTTGTTGATGAAGCTAAAGTTTTGATAGGCCATGGATTTGAATATAATAATAAAAGATATTTCGTAAGAATTCATGGATTTAATTTAGATTCTCCAGCAAAATCATTTGTCCTTTCCACAAAATACCATAGTGGTTATAGTAGCTGTAGTAAATACGAAATAGAAGGCGAGTATTATAATTGCATATGTTTTCCATTACCAAATAAAATAAGCTTGCTAAAGTACTGTAACAGATTGTTGAGAACAAATGAACGTTTTAAAAATTTAGAATATATGCATGAGTATCAACGCAATTATAGTATTTTAAATGAATTGCCTCATGTTGGACTGGTTTCGAATGTACCCATTGATAGTATGTATGCAGTGTATTTAAGCATCATGCGGCAATTAATCAGGCATTGGATAGGTGATAAAGGAAAAAATAATAAAGAATATAAACTTTCACATGATCAAATCCAAAAAGTATCAAATACACTGGAAAGTTTGAAACATGTTTTACCTGATGATTTCAACAGGCGCTGCAGGTCCTTAATTTATTGAAAACAGTGGAAAGCAACAGAATTTCGTTATTTTTTATTGTATTTTGGACCCTCTACTTTAAAAAATACTTTAAAAACGAATGTTTACCAGAATTTTTAAAACTGCACACAAGCATGGTTATTTTAACAAACGAAACTTTAGTAATGAATTCTGAAAATGTTGAGTATTCCGAACGTTTAAACATAGATTTCATACGGAGTTTACAAGATATTTATGGGAAGGAAAATGTTACTTTTAATATACATGCATTATTACATTTAGCCAAAGACGTGAAATTGTATGGTCCTTTAGATAAATTTAGTGCGTTTCCATTTGAAAACTATCTTTGTTCAATTAAGAAATTAATAAGAAAAGGTGAAAAACGTCTTGAACACATCGCAAGAAGGTTATCAGAGTATGAGTTAAAAAAATAGTTCACGTTGTAAAAACACTGACAAAGGCAATTTTTATCAAGCAGAAAAAGAGCATTCGCGTAATATTTTTCAAAGAAACAAGCAGTATAAGGTTTTGAAAACTGATTCATGGAGACTAAATATTGATAACGAAAGAAACAATACCGTTAGGCTTGCAGATTCGACAGTTGTCACTGTGGAAAATATTGTCAAAATCAATGAAGTACTTTAAATAATAGTATTCAAATACAAGGGATTTATTTACGACTTCTGGTTTTAAAACTGGATTGTTAGGCATTGAAATTGTTTCTGATACAAGTGCAGTAGAAACTTGGCCTTGTAAATCTATCTTTTACAAGATATTCAAAGTCGCTTGTACCAATGGATATATTACATATCCAATTATTCATACATTTTTAAATAATGAATAAATATATATGTATTTTAATGATAAATGGTAACTCACAATGTTAACCCATCCAAGCCTAAGAAACTATTTTGAGACTCTGAAGAAGAAATGATACTCTGCAAGTACACTGAGAAAAAAGAAAAGTTGGAGTTACTTGAGAATACGGTTGCCATTACCGGAGTGTTTAAGATTGGAGTGCCAACCCTGTTAAAAATAGTCTATAGAGATCAATTAAATTATTAATTGAATTCTAAGCTATATCTGAATTCCATTTATTGCATAAGAAATCGATTAAAATAGATAGAATCAATAGGAATCGATAAAATTCTATACAAAAAAGGGCAAGTAAAGTTAATAGAAACCAACGTTTGGTATTAACTATTTACTTCAATTGTTGTTTTCCGTATTAAAATCTATTGACTCCAGTTGATTCTAATCGATTGTAATGGAATTCACAATTCCATTACGCACATAAACGCGATGTAATGAAACATAGAAAAGTTACAGGTGTAAGGGAATCCTAAATTCCACTACGAGCACAAAAACAGAATAAAAAAATTAATAATGGCACGCGTACACACTAAAACAGACACATACACTCATGACGCGTCGCCATCGCAGCAACCACACGCTGAGAAAAGAGGTCATGCCTTACCAAAATAAAACTAAAGAGCCAGCAGCCAATACGCATCTAAGCCGACTACCGTAAAAATGGTAGAGTAAAATAGACATAGACCAGAATACGAAACAAACAAGCTAATAGAGGAACCTCATAAATATCGCGACACTCTGCAACGATGTCACACATAAAAATGAAATATATCGCGATACAAAGAAATCCAGGCAGACGATTTTAGATTCACGAGAACAGGCGGCAAGAAGAAAACAGCGAGTTACGACCTTTCTAATTTAAAACAATCGGGAAAGTCTCACGCGCGCACTCTCAAAGAGCGCGCAGGCAACGGAAAGCAGCGGGAGAGCTAGTTACAAGCTCGATTCCCCAAAATTAGAAGTAATAAAACTAAGATTTTATGAATTGACCTGTCACATTTCCATTAGAGCAAGTGTCACAAGAAAATCTTATGTTAGCATCTCCAAAAATGGAATGAAGAAAAATACGAAAATCTAGTATATAAAGCCCGGGAGCAAAGGGTACAAGACCAGTTGGAAAACGAGTTGAAGAGTCAGTAGAGTCAGTGGGAGAGTCAGTTGTCCAACAGTAACTAAGCAAGTCGTTACTCTGCCAGTCGCCAGACCAACAACAATTATAAATACGAGTTAACAGTGCGCAAGTTAAAGGGACTTAGCCCAAATCGACAGTCCATATAGTGAACGGAGATACACGTGTTGGCGTTTGTCAAAGCGCATCACCCTCTCGTCTCCAAAAGGAAGCCGACGCATCGAGGCGCCCATCTGTCTACACTTGTTTACCATAAAGGAGAGAAGCTGGGAGCCGACGGCCCATCAACAGCCTGCCCGTACTGAACCACCGACGCAGGAACCAGGCGCCAAGGATCCACAGCTGCAACCTCCTGCTGGCGTGCATCTTCAGACAAACACACACAAACATACACACACATTGTAAAAGGTACTTTTCTCTCTTTTCTAATACGAGTGAAATACATTATAGTAGTTGCTTTAAAACTTAACCCCGTCTAAGTGATTTCGTTATCCGGCTCCCTTTCCCGGAAGGCAGTGACCGCGTCTGCGGTAGCCAAAAGGGATTTCCTTTATTACAATACAAATCAAATAATATTACGATAGGAACTCGGCACACGTAAGTATATTGGTGAGTTGCGCTCATTCGGACGTAACACGATTTTAATCGAGTCCTTGTACAAAAAATGGTATTCAAAATTAGCATAGAATCTGTTGATAATTTAATCGATCCCGATCGATCTCTATTGACTATTTTTAGCAGGGAAGTTGGAGCAACTTGGTAGGCCAAGTAGCCCCAACCGGACAAAGTCCGGTGCTGCTAACCGGAGTAATGTCAAGTAGTACTAACCGTATTTACACGGTAATGAATAACGTTTTTGACAAACTATAGCAACGCGATTTCAGACGCACTTTTTGCTATATTTATTACAATGTGTTATTAATTTTGATGAAAATGTTTGTTATTTTTTATACATTTTTTTTTAATAGGATACTACTGACTTTTCTGATAAATGGAAACTCAACGGTGAAGTAAAATATTTGTATGTTATAACCTCAACTTAGCATTTCTTAACATTTCTCATAAAAAATTATATAGCCCACGAAGAAATATACTTGAATTTAATTTATTTTTGAAATTTAGCAAATTGAAATTAATTAATGCGTTATCAGCATATTATATACCGTTTTTTAATAAACTTTATAATTATAGTAAGTTACTTTCAAACCTTTCTATAAAAATTAGCCATTGTTTCAGCAACTTCTTTGTAAAGTCGTCCATGCTTCATAAATCACTTATTATAATACACTAATAATTTAATATATTATATTATAACTTGTGAAACTAATTATGACAAAATTGGTTTAGCTGAAAAGACAATCGCTCAAGGATTTCTGAATAATTTTTTTGAAAATTAATATACTCCATTTTTTAGAGGATAATATATGGAATCACAAGACCATCTCAGAACAGTGAGAACGGTACGTGTAAAGACAATTGTTTCGCCAAAGTAAGAAATATTGAGTTGGATCATTAAATGGTATTAAGTTAATCATACCATTTAATGATCATTATCCACTCTTCATAAGTATTAATAAATTCAAAATACAAAATGATTACAATCAATCAGTCTGCATTAACTATGGCAAGTTAATAAATATTGTAAAAAGAGTTGAGTGGGACTCATTGTCACAAATAAATGATCCTAACCAAGCTATAAATGTATTAATAAGTATGATACAAGGCTGTGATGAAAAAGCAACTGATAGAAAATATACTAATATAAACAAAAAAGATACAGTTCCTAAGAAAAAATGGATTACGAAAACAATATTAATATCCTGTAAAACTAAAGAGTTGTTATATAATATATGGAAAAAGAATCCAACAAATATGAAAGTGAAAATGGATTATAAAAATTATTAAAAAATTTTGAGTAAGGTAATTAAAGATGCTAAGTATAAATACGAAAATAATGCCATTAGAAAATGCAGTGGTAATTCAAGACAGCTTTGGAGCATAATAAATGATAAGTTAGGGAGAAAAAGAAGCAAGGAGGATCACTTGATTACAAGACCACTATTGCGAACAAATATTATATATAGAAACCTAGATAAAAGCAAACCGCGCAAGAAAAATTAAATGAATATCTTCGTAAGGTGGTAATATGACTAAACCTAAATAAATTATCGCTCAATGTAAATAAAACCGTATATATTGCATATGGCAATTACTATAGAATTGGTAACAATGTAATAAATAGAGTAGACAGTTGTAACTATTTAGATTTAATAATAGACTATAACATGAAGTGGGATAAACACATAAATTATATTATAAAAACAACAAGATATTTAATCTTTATTTTTGCGAAGCTAAAGAAATTTATGGATAGTAAAACGCTAATGTTACTATATTATGCCTTCTTTCAAAGTATTACAAACTATGGTATCATTGCATGGGGTGGGGCTTATAACAATTACTTAAATTTAATTCAAGGGATACAAAAGAAAATACTTCGAATTATAAATAAAAACTGTTATATAGCAGAGAACCAACCTCTAAGTATAAGGCAAATTTTTGAACTAGAGTGTATAGTATATCATTATAATGAATTAAGAGACAGATACATAAGAAGTACAAACAAGACACGAAACAAGAATCTACCATTACCTAAAATTGATAAAACGGTAAGCAAGAAAAGCAGTTATTTCGTGGCTGTGAGTGTATTTAACACGCTACCGAATGATCTCAAAGACCTAGCAATAAGTAAAATTTCTATGAAAAGAAAATTAAAGAGGTTTATAGAAAAGAATTAACTTTTGGGTACTATATTTTTTAAATTATTATTAATTTATATTTTATTCATTTATATTTTAATATTGTTAACTTGCTATGAAAAGTAAAAAGGGCATGATAGCGTTACCTTGGCTCTATATGGTAGTTTTAAGTATATTAGTATTAGTAATTAAGTATGCCATTCCTATGTACAGGCAACTGTGTTTGCATCTATAGGATGCCTTTTAAAGGGCATATGTATATGGTATTAAATGAATAAATAAATAAATAATCAGAACATGATAAAATAGCGCGCACGTGCGACTCAATCTAAAATTGCTGACGGGCCGACAATGTTGCCGCGCACTGTGTTGCCAAAGTAAAACGATCTAGACCAAATAGATACAAGAAAAATCGCGAAATTTCTCCAGATGAACCAAAAAAGAAGGCCAAAACTGTTAGGAAAGATACTGATGATGAAAGTAGTGATTCAGAGGCCGGTGATTTAATAAAGAAAGTTGATATACCCATCGATAGCGACGGCAATAAGTCTAGCGATGTCGAACCGACTGAGGAGGATCCTCTATTGTTGCCACCTCTAAGCTTGAACGTTCAACTCCAAGACGTTGTTCAAAATGGTAAGTTTTGTGACTATCTATGTATGTACCAGTTAGATAGCAGTATGAAATAGTAAGTCATATTAAGGGAAAGTTGGAGCTATAGCTTCGCAAATCCGCCACGCGGTACTTAGTATTTTACAACTTAAACAAACATTAAAAGTCGGATCGACATTTTCTTTTGGTAGAATTATTCACTAAACTGGTCTTGGTTTTTCATTGCAAGCTTTATTCAAAAAGTTATAGGGAACAGAAAAACAGTGTTTTTAGCTCTGACATCCCCTTAAGGATTGAAACTAAGAAATTTTTGCAGCGAGTGTGTTTTACTGATCGAGCGACAAGATTTATCAAGAGGGTGATTTTACTGCTCAAGCGAAGCGAGGGAAGTAGTCATCTAAGGAAGAAATCTCGCGAGTACAGTAATTATCCCGAGTAAAAATCTATTATTAATCCGTATTGCATATAGTATTTTATTAGAATCTCGATAAAAAGCCGACCTGATAGACGGGATCAACAACCTTTTATTATTAGTTTGATTTAGAATAACGCGCGCACACGCATCTTGTCATTTTTGTTTATTTTGTAGTTACTATAACTTAAGATTTTGTACGAAAATCGCGATGTTGATAAATTTATTACAAAAAAAAACTAAAGTATTGTAAACAAAAAATTATAAAAAATTTACTTTTTCAATCGTAATTGCATATTTAACTTTCGGTTATTGGGTTAAAATAATAAATCAGGGCGAAAGGTGATGACCATTTCGTTTGGGTGTGGAATAAGATAGATTATATGGCTAAATTGTCTATTACGCACACAAACTTTCTCAAATAGACATGTATGTATAATTATTGAAAATTATTTAAAATTTTAGTAGAAAAGTCTGCGAATGGACATGTTGGAAAACCAGCGAATTCGAGTGGAGGTCAAAATAAAGAAAAGTCTGAGATACAATCTGGTAATACATCAAAAGCCCATTCACCAAATAGAGAATCTGATAACGCAAAATTTGATAAGCCGCCATCCGCAAAATCTAGTGCGGAAAAAAATACTCAGGCGTCTACTTCAAAATCCGATGAGCAAGAAAATGATCCTCCTGTGCCTGACGTCAGTCATCTAACTGATCATGAAATTATTTTTACAACACACCGTAAATATTTTTTATTTTTCAGATCGTACGAAATCTTTCGTAACACACAATATTGTTTTAATACTAGCTTAATCAAGGACTTTACTATGTTACTTCATCAAAAACAACGATGAATTACCATACATGAGTATTTTTGTCGCTATAAAAATAAAAATTGATACGGAATGTCGAGTTGTTGTGTGATTCATAATTTATATACACACATAAGGAGAGCTCACACCTTTTGGATCACGGATTTTGATCATTGGCTTTATTCGTTGAGAATTAATCTTATTCACTTGCATGTATACTGTACAGTACTAAACTTTTTAATTATATATATATATATATATATATATATATATATATTGCGAACAAATATTATATATAGAAACCTAGATAAAAGCAAACCGATTATAACTGCGTTCTTAGATCTGGCTAAAGCCTTCGATACTGTAGATATATATATATACACACACACACACACACACACACACACACACACACACTATAAACAATACATTCAGATGTACTGTACATAAATATTGTTAAAGTTATTAATGTTTAAGCTTAAAACGCTACCGTTAAAACCTCTCCCACGATCTTTGCCACCACTCTCCCCCCTTATATAAAACTCTCCCTTATATATAAAACTTAAAATATTATATTTCGAAACAAGTGCGAAAAGGTAGATTCGGCACGAGGGTAGGAGTGATAATCGCACGAGTGTATAATCAATTTGCGCACGCGTGTCGAACGTTTCCTTTCGTTACAGGGAGCGTAAAATGAGATTTATTGCACGCGGAAATGCGTAAAATCGCATGTTACGCACACTGTATCGAAAATAATTTTTTTTAACCCAATAGTTTTTGTTGTTTTTAATTCAAAAGTGTACTATTGCAATATTAATTGTATGAAATGAATGTATTTTTTATAGCGTATAATTTAAAGTATAAAGAAAAATTGAAAAAACAATCAGCGGATAGAAAAATTAATACAACAGTGTATATATTACTGTTGTATATATATACAACAGTATATTATTTGCAGAAAAGAAGTGTCTAATTAAACCTACTGACGAATGTTCTACTACGAATGTTGTAAAAATCCGGTGTAGGGATGTGAGCGAGTCTGTGGTGGACAATGACAATTCAAAATTGAAACAGTGGTTTGCTGAATACAAAAACAATAACCATCAGTTAGTTGACGAAGTCAGAGTGTGTGTGTATATAGAGGGTGGTGGGTGAAACGAGTGGATGGGAGACTTACATACTGTATACTCGTATATATAGTGAGAAATATTGATGAATGTTGCTACGGACGGCTTATAACTAAAGAAATCTCACTTTCGTATACTAGGATCGTATGACTATCGAGGAAGTGGCACAAGATGCAAGTGTGTGTCTAAGAGTATATGTATTACTAATTTAGCCAATAGGGTGAGTGGGGGTGGCGCAAGCCCCACCCACTTCAGAGCTTATACGTTGTCTATATAGGAGATAGGCGTGGTCATTAGCCACACACTATGTGTTCGAGACAAAAGTCAATTTCTTATACGCTGCTAACAAGGGAGTAGGCGTGGTCTTTATGCCCACTTTCTTGAAGCCAAACTGAAAGTTGAATTCAAACTACTCCTTGCATCTTATGTGATCCTAATCAGTCTCACGCTTAAATGCTACGTAACTGTCGTACAATGTATTGTAAATAATATGGCATGTGTTAATAAGATATATGTTAGTGTATATATGGTTAACCTGAGTTTTACATTTACATTTTAGATATGAGTTTTACATAAATTTTTAAGGCTTATATATGTTGAGCACATGCTCTGTATAAGAAGCAAAGATTTTAGTGATGACAAAAATATAATACAATGCAAAGTTATAATAAAAACAAATGAATTTACGTAGATCGTCAAAAGTATAATTTGTGCATAACTGAGAAATATAAAATTGCATAAATGCAGTGTAATATATAATTGTAATATAACGTAAAACTAGTGTATAATCATTATTAATATTATTAATGTTAGTAGCTTAAATAATTAAGTGAAGTGCGTTTTTACGCAGCATGACTGTTAATGATTCAGTTTTTGATCGACTGGAAGTATCATTGATCATACGATAATCAGTTACCGTACGATAGTCGTTGGTACGCGATCACGTGAATCACCATCGATTCACGTATGGTATATAATCCCTTGCATTCTGCCGGTATAACGGGGTTTTGGTGGCTTGCCGTTTGATATGAAAGTTTTATCCTTTTCGTTTCGAAAAAATTAGACTGAGAATTGGCCGACGTTACAGCACTTATTATACTTAGGGTGCACGAAAAGACTTTTAGAATATCTTTTGCAGTCAGATACACGTTACACAGTCAGGTTAAGTGCAAATTTAAAAAGTGAATTGTTAAGAAGAACGAAATCTATAAACAGTGATATTCCTGCAGAATTTCCAAGAAAGATGGGGTGTACAAGTGATTATGCAAAGTACAAAGCTGTTGAGTTCAAATTTTTCGCTTTGTATGTGGCTACTGTCGTGCTCAAGAAGTTAGTATCAGGTGAAATTTATCAATCATTCATGCTTTTTACCACTGCATGTCGATTGATGTCATACAGTGATCCGCTACCTCATTTAAATATGGATAGAAGACATTTCAAGTAATTTGTGGACACGGTATCTCAGATATATGGATCCTCATTCCTATCACTGAATGTGCACAATTTAATACATTTATGTGATGATGTGGAAACGACAGGCTGTAATTTCAATGAGTTGAGTGCGTTTTGCTTCGAATCCTACCTAGGATCAATAAGCAGTATGCTTAGATCACCAACGCATATAGTAACCCAATACTGTCGTCGAGTCCTGGAGAAAGAAAAATTTTCAACCGTTCTTTCAAAAGCTTCTTCAGAGACAAAAGTGTTTATTCAAAAAAAAGAAAATCATTAAATTAAAATTTAATGGGATGATTTTATCTGCAACTCATCCAAACATTACTGTACTTTTGAAAGACTGGAGCGTGGCAGTCATTCCTCAATGTATTTCTGACCCAACTGGAATTCTAGTGTAAGTTAAAAATTATCGGAGAAAAAGTGCATTGTTTAAATCACCATGTGATTCAGAATTTTTGAATATTTGGGAAGTAGATAATCTATCTAATACAATCATAACAGTACACCTGGAAAAACTGGCAAAAATTTATAAATTTTCAAATCAATTACTCTACGGAAGAGGCAACCAAAAATGTGGTTGTTCCGTTACTCCATATCCCGAGTGGCTGTCGTGTGACGGTATCGCAACTGTCATCGCCATTGTAGCTGATGCAAACGATCGTTGCACGTGACAGTCAGTCGGGAGAGAATTTCGTGTTGTGTTTACATACATAGTCTCACCTAACCTCACGTAACTTACTATAAAATAACATTTTAATAGTAGTACCATTTAATAAATAAATGTGAACTTGAAATAGTTTTGCACTTACGAAACTCATTTCAGTATTACTAAAGTCATTGTTAAAAACATTCAAGTGCGACGTGTAGCCTGTTTGGGCTGCACGTATACACGATACACACTATTCCACGCGAATAACACTGTTCCCTGCTGCAAGTTACAAGCAGCAAGGGAATAACGAAACACTTGTTGTTGTGGCGCCGAGGAGTATAACCTCACCTACTAACCACGGGGAGCGTCGGTGGCTCTCCTGCAGGGTAAGCAGGAGACTAGGCTGGTAGGATAGCGCCGACGCGTTCTCCCAGGTGTCGGGCTGCCGTGCCGACACAGTTGTCAAGCACCTCCTCCTGTAGACACGAGGAGTCGTGTCGTGACCCGGGACGCGAGATTAGGACGAGCACCGCGCTTGACACTGAGTGGAATGACGAGTGCGCATCGTCGCCGCGCAGAGTCGAGCACGCGATACATTCGCGCGATGGGCCGAGCGGGAGAGGGAGATAGAAACAAGACGAGTGAAAGACTACGCGCGGCGGGAGAGCGCGCGCGCAGAGAGGGGTTCGCGCGCGAATGTATGTATCGCCGCGAGGCCGACGCTTCTAGTGGGGGGAGCGAGTCTATACCACTAGCGCGCACTACTAGCAGGGCCATGTCGACGCACTGGTGCGATCCAGTGCGTCAATCGGAGTCCCGTGCACCGCGACTGCACGGTGACTTATACTTGACTTCGGGATGAAATGACACCGCGGAAGTACAGTACGTGTCAGCGTTGTCTCTCTCTCTCTCTCTCTCTCTCTCTCTCTCTCTCTCTCTCTCTCT
>QLSS01000876.1:11978-25714 GCA_024372645.1 Trichomalopsis sarcophagae | reverse complement strand
TCACATACAATGGTAATTATTTTAACAACGTTATTTTTAAAACTTTCAATAGTTAATAAATTTTATTCGTTGTTTAAAATAGTTAGAAGCATATATACTTATAATTGTGCTCTGATCATTCCCTTATAGTTCTGCACTTTTGGAAACTGTTCATGTATTATGTGTATCATGAGACAATCACTGATGGTTAACAAGGAGGCGATTTGCCAAGGTATGGCTGGGGCTTATCCCACCTAAGGATATTAGGAACAGTCTCAAGGATTCAAAGGAATCTATGAAATTTATCAACTAGCATTGGTGACATGGAGGGATAATTTGTTTAAACACCTCGATAGACAGGTGAGTTTGCATCAACACACATTCACCTTGCTTTTTCCATCCAAGTTATACAGCTGACTCAATGTGTTTTGTTTGAGGTTACCAAAGCTGTCCATTCCATTACGAATGTTGTACCTTTTCGATAGTATTGAAACTATGGACAATTCAATCGTTGATCTCATTGATTGTGCTGTTAGCTATATATATATATCACTCTGCTTCTTTACTCTGAAACCTCAGAACCTAATAACAAACCATCAAGTTCACGTCTTGAAAAATTAGAGGAAAAAAAAGGCAAATAGAATTTGATATTGGAATAAGGTGCATTTCTATTCTACGTTACTTGGCTGAATTTGCTGATAACTTGCCTTTGTGTTCATTGTCATGTATATTAACTATAACAATTTAATTTTGAAAAATATTTGAGATTGGGTGAAACCATGATTTACAATGGAAAGTGAGGAAAGATAGAAATGAGCGATTTTGATAAGATTTGCAAAATCAAAGGTCAAGTATGGTTTGGTTTGCGTGGGCTGTTATTGAACCCAAAATGTACTAGATAGTAAATTTTGTACCTACTATGATATTACAGAAGTTCGGATGGGTCAATTGTCTAAAGTTAGTTGATACTTTTTTATATTTATAACTTTTTTATGTTGATAACTATTTCGCAGTTTTATTATACAAATATTATTGTAGTTGCAGAAGTATATCCAAAAACATGTTCTGGATCAAATAGTACCATTGGTAGACCTACGTAGATGGTTGAGTTATTTTAACATGTCCTCACAAACTCTGAATTCACAAAGACCAATAAATGTTTAAGTCATAACCGAGGTAATGTAATTGAAGAGAAACATTTGCTTGATTTATTGCTTTTAATAAATGTTATTTTCATTTTTAATTTAAATAGTTGTAGATAAGTTTTCAATCGAAGAAAAGTATAACAAAAGATGGAATAGGTTGGCTGAACATCAAGCTTAAACTCTGCTTTCAAAAGATATAAAGCATACAAAAAGTATGTCCCAAATTGTAAGTAAAGCTTATGATTTTGATAAGCTTGAAATAGTGGATTCAAAAATGTTCTCCCGATGCAAGAAAGTAGCTAAAAACTGATGTTCTAGATGCTAGGATATTAGGAACAGTCTCAAGGATTCATTATACGTGGTGGCTAATAAATTTTAACATAAATATCTCTTGTTTTAGAAATGCACATATCTCTTGTATTACATCAATGCTACATCAACGTATCCTCAAATTCATAATGCAGAACTGCAGATTTGTGACGAAAAACAGCTTAGCAGCGAGCTTAAGCTCCTCGTCAACAAGCTTATACTTATTAAAACTTTATTGAAGTGCTTTTTCTACCGGATGCAAAACTACGCATCCAAGGAGCAACAAAAAAATAATTAACCCGTTGTGGTCACTGTGGGGTCCACTTGACCCCAGGCAAAGTTTGAGATCCAATATTTTAAATGCTAGTCAAGTTCAATATTACTCAAAATTTCACGTCTAATCACAATTTGCGCATTTGCCGCCAAAACTTCCGTACAATTGAAAGTTTTATAATGATGAATTCTTTTCTCAATGCCTAGATTTTTGTATCATTATCCTTATTAACATTTTAAAGTTCACATAATTAATTTTTTTTTTCAAATTAAACATGTATTTAATTTATTAATAAGCATTAAGAATTTCAAATTTTGCCGCCATTCAAAAATAACCAATCAGAATCACATTAAGGTACTTTATAAAGAAAGAGAAAACAAACGACAATGCATTCGCCTAGAACCTATTATTTCGTTATTTTGAGAAGATAATAAACAAAAACTGATTTATTGAACCATGTCAGCACATACATATCAGTTTTGACCAGTTATCGATTCTAAACTTCTTTTATATTAACTTGAAAGCGTTTTCTAAAAAAAAATAAAAACAAAGAAAAGTATTTTAATACTTCTTTTGTTTCAACTTCAAACTGTAATATGATGTAGAAGATACCTATCTTATGTAAATAATACACTGTAAAAATGGTAGGACCAAAGGCCTACATAATAGTGAATAAAATTTATCTTAAAGAAAAGCTTCCATGTACATATAATTTTAAGAGACATGTCATAGATGACATGGAATTGTACATTAGAATTGATTGTTATTGTAAAACATGTGATAACAAATTAAAAGTTATTTGCGATGAAAAACCATCTGTAAATGATGAATCACTTAAATTCACTTTGGAAACTACGAACAGTCGAGGAATACCTCATGCAGAAAAGAGAAGATTAGCAGGTCTCCGTAGAAAAAAAATAAAAGAGCAATTTATAAATAAAAAACCAAAACTGTGGCAGCGAGATGTGGCAGCGACAGATATGGAATATGGTGATTGTGCGCCACTATATCTTTATAAATTACCTGTATTACAGAAAGCTTCACAACAACAAAAAAATGAATCATTGGGAATCATCACAGGAACGAAAGTTTTTGACAGTTTGTCAAAGATTAAACAGGATTCAGAGTTTAATAAATTCATTAAAGAAATTGGCTATGATAAATTTTATACTACATTCTGGTCTCCTGAACAAATAAGTGTTCATAATCAAATTCACAAGCTTTTACAACATCCTGTATGTTTTGATGCAACTGCATCCGTAACTTTCAAAATTGATAGACCTGGTGGTGAAAGCAGTGATGTTTACTTGTATGTTATAGTGTCCCACGTGAACAATATGCTAGTCCCACTGACTCAGGCTATTTCTGAAAGAAATGATACTAGTTTTCTAACTTTTTGGTTGACTGATTGGCGAAGGTCTGGAGCTAAAGTACTATCGCAGGCAATTACAGACATGGGAAAGGCTCTTCAGCATTCTATATCCTTATCTTTCAATAACGTAACATTCACTACATACAATGACCTCTGTTTACTAATTTTATTGAAAAAAGATTCGAATATTAAATTATTTAAACTAAGCACTTATATTTGAATTGATGCACTTACATTTACAACATGCAGTATCTAAGTGGCCTTGTTTTTCTAAATGTTCACCTAGAGTTAAGGATCTTTACATGCGATGCACCGGATTTATGACAATAATTAATGATTTTCAAGATTTTCTAAAATTTTTAGAGTCTGTTTTTATTTTAGCTAACAGTAAAATATGTGGTGAAAACTATAATGATACATTAGATTACATTATAGATAAAATTAAAACCCACAGATTTGATTTAGATATAACAACTAAAATAGAGTATTTACAAAAAGAAGAAAAAAATAAGAAATTCAGAATGAAGAAACTTTTGATGACACTAAAAGTTTGACTTCTCAATTCATTGAAAAAATATAGAAAAAGAATGAGACCTCTGAATCATTCGATATTTTGGATTACAAAACAAAAGAAAATGACTACTACCTACCTGACTTTGCAAATTGCCTATCTCAGCTTTGTAAAGAATTTCCTTGCTGGACATCAGTCATGAAAAAATATTTCGGTAACCCCGAAAATTTAGCATCTTCTGCAAGGATTGAAAGTTATTTTAGTCAATATAAAGAATCTATTTGCGAAAATGGACCAATAAGAGAGGACAAATTATTAATACTTACGTGTCAGCAAATTGATAGTGACATAAAGCTTGCTCAGACAGCTTTAAACGATTTGAAGGCTCACGAAATGATATCCAGAAAAAATCTTGAAAAAGATAATAATCAGCATTCTGTATGCAGCAGAACGATGGAAAAATAAATACGTTGAAGATCAAATTCCAGAATCAGCACAAACAACTTTGGATTCTATCTTAGGCGATGATGTTCTGGAATTAACTTTGACACGATGCACAGAAGATTTATTTACTGAAAAAAATATAAAGAATAGTTACAGTACAACTGATACAAATAAAGTTTTAAATTATAAATTAAATGCAAATGAGATCGATGTAATAGCAAATGAAAGTTATTTGAACTGTGAAGCGAATATTGACAACGAAATGACCACAGAATCTAGTGGCCTACATCATGATCATAGTTATTGCATACTGGAAACATCAGGGCAAGAGATTTGTGTAAATAAGTCAATGGAAGATAACCAAATACCAGAAAACAATTTTAATGAACCCAAGCAAAATTTAATTGTTGATGAAAGTCATGAAATAGAGAAAAGTGATAGTTTTGTTAATATTTCCACCAATGTTACATTGTCCTCCTCTGTAAATCACGAGCCACTCAGTAATTGTAAGACTGTGGAGAAAGAATTACCAAAGCGTGGAACATATGTAACACCTGATCCTGAAATAATGATCAAATTGCAGAAGCCACAAAGCAATGCTAAAGGTAAAGGTGTAATACGAAATAGTAACGTTTTGCTATCTAGATCATTTAATGGACAAAAAGTTTCATTTGCAAACACCTGTTCGTTTGATTCAATTACGGAAATATTAAGTCACACGTATTGTAATGTGCAATTTTTTAAAGATTTTTTAGATGATAACAAAAATGAAAAGTTAGCGAATCAATCTCTCTGCTATGCAAGCTTGATTAATGATTTTGCTATATCTGGTGTAAATGCTTCATTATATGCGAATAGAGCACATATATTGAATTCACTCTTTCCATGTAAAAATAGTGTGATTAATTGTGAAGGAAATCTAAAGGATATGTTTGATAAACTCATGTCCGAATATACATGTGTGAAAGAGATAACAACCTGCCAACTTTGCAGGTTTTCGAATGAAACTAGAAAATGTAGTATACCTATACCTAATATAAACATAGTTCAGGAACATAAATATTCTACATTAGAACCAGCTTTGCAATAATATTTTAAGGACCAGAGTGTGTATTGCCATCGTTGTAATAAAATGAGTGCTTTGCTTCAAAAATCAACAAGACCATACTTAGCAATAGACCCGATGATGCTTATGTTCTATTACAAAATTCAAATATGAAGAATATAACATCTGACTTATGAGAGATTCCAACATCAATAACACTAGCTGAAAATGTTTATGTTTTATGTGGCTTAATAGAATTTGTTCCTCCTGTTATTCAACCAGGAATGGGGCACTATATTGGTTACTGTAGAAAATTGAATATTACATGGAAGGTATAAAATGATTTGCATAAAAGTAAGAAGAACCTAACAGCTGGACAATTAAACAATAAAAAAATTAGCATGATATTCTATGCAAAATGTAAAAGTGTATGAAAAGACTTTCACAGTTGTAGGTTATAACAGCAACTAATGTAAATATTTTATAAATCTATCCTATTTTGTTATTTATTTGTAATCTTAATATAGTTGTTTATTCACTTCTTAATTATTAACAATAGTTTTAACATGCAAACTTGTGTTTGCTTGTTAAAACAGTTCTACTCGGCAAAATGTTACGTGTATTGATCGCATTCACATAGTAATCTCTACTAACGCATCTAATAGCTATAGATATGATTGATGAGGAGCTTTTGATCTTCCTTTATTTATGTGTTTGTGTGTTGACTCCTGTTCTATTTTAGGCTCCATCTTCATATGTTGATATTTACTCTTAATTTCTAATCATAATAAAAATTTTAAAAAATCCATTAATTTAGTGTACATTCACAGTAATGTGCAGTGTGCACATAAAAAAATAAAAATAATACTAACTTTTTATAACCAGTAAAAAGATATAGTGTTGAAGTAGGTCCAAGCTCAGACTTATCATCACCGGTTACAAGTAACTTTGCTTTGAGTAGAATTTGAATTACTTGTAAGAAGAAATCCATTCGAATAAAATTGATTTCAGTTAATAATAATTATCTAGATTTTATATGTGATGCAAAAAATGAATCATTAAGACAAAATAAAAAAAAACTTTTTAATCAAATAAAAACGCTTACCGATTTTTAAAACAATTAGTATATAGTTCACTACCATGCATGTTGTACAACCAATTTAACTTTTTCCCTCTGCATTGAGAACTATAGAAGAATGTGAATCTGTGAACTGATCTCTCCAGCTACAAAAGAAACATATCAATAAATAAATTGTACGATTGAAATGTTACAATAAAATTGCTTATATTATGGGATTTATAATATACCTCCATTGGTAATGAAAACGTAAAGGATTGTTAGAATCTGACAATTAAACTTGCATACTGAAATCAATATCCAAAGGTTCCGCACAAAAACGTAAGATGTCTCCGAAAATGTTCATTCAATTCTTTTGATACTCCATTATCCTACAATATCAAAAAGTTATAGTATAGAAGAATTTATGCTGAAAACTTAGCAGAGTTATTCAAGATAGTTGGAATTATTGAACTAACCTGGAACATTCGCTGAAGTTTAGAAGTATGTTCTAAACCAGAAGCCTGCTTTAGTTTCGATATCATGGAAGCTTTAGCATCATGACTAGCAGACATGTGTTGCACCAATCTGTTTGCAAGCATTTTGCTGCAGAATTTTTGATACACGTCTGTCTTCTATGAGTACACAATCATCTGAAAATATAAATTTTTTCTTTAGTTTTATGAATAAAATTGATTGAGCATTTAGTAGATATTAGTTTGTGTAAAACCTACAACTTGGTTGAGCGTATCTTCAAGTTCTGCTTCTTTAGGATTCTTACAGCTCTTCTTAAGCAGTACGTCAAAGTATTTAGCTAAAAATTTTGGAGACTTACTACTACTATTTGCTGCCTTAGTTACAGAATTAGTGTTGATAAATCTGCCACAAACCTTTTCAAAGGCTGCTACAAAACCGCTATCATTGCTAAATGAGACGAGTACTAATTTATTGTATTTCTTGTGAACTTCCAAAATCGTGTTAACGTAAATCTTAGGATCCTGTTAAAACATAAAAAGCACAATTTAGAAACCACCTCTACAATAAATCCAGGATGCATAATAAACAAATACGAATGCGTACATTAGCAGCAGAGTCACCACACTTATCAATAACTACTACTTAGACCTTGGTTAGCTATGTGACTTTCCGAAAGATTTCTCACCTAGACCATTTGGTGTTCTTGCAACTAATTTGTATATTGTACCCAAATCAGTTTGTATCAGAATCCAACAAATTTTGGAACTCTACATGGAAAATGTCCAGGTGTTTTTCTATGAGTACTCTTTTGCACGTTTTTGATAATCTTTCGTGCTTGGTTATGTACATGTAAACTTGGATACGTTTCTGCTCATCTTGTAACCTTTGATCCACCTATAAAATAGCAAACATAGTAACTAATGGCCTAAAGATTAGGCTTTAAAATCATAATAAAACAGACAATCCTACCTTTTTCATGTACTCTGTAACAGGATTATGATGAAGGAATTCCGAACTTGCGCGAGTGTAGAACCTTTCCGTATCTTCCAAGAATAGATTTTCAAATGAATCTTTGTACACGGTGATGGTTTGTCCCTGAGCACCTGGATCTTCCTCATTTAGGCCTAGTTCTACATAACAATTGATAACGCCACTAACTAATCGTGTGTTTATTGTTTCTCCGTTTCTTTCTCTTTCAATCAGTTTTAAGACAGCATTGGTAACCTAAAATGAACCACATTGAGTCAGCTACACTACTTGGATGGAAAAAGCAAGGTGAATGTATGATGATGCAAACTCACCTGTCTATTAAGGTGTTTAAACAAATTATCCCTCCATGTCACCAATGCTAGTTCATAAATTTAATAGATTCCTTTGAATCCTTGAGACTGTTCCTAATATCCTTAGGTAGGATAAGCCCCAGTCATACCTTGGCAATCGCCTCCTTGTTAACCATCAGTGGTTGTCTCATGATACACAGAATACATGTCCAATTTCCAAAAGTGCAGAACTATAAGGGAATGATCAGAGCACAATTATAAGTATATATGCTTCTAACTATTTTAAACAACGAATAAAATTTATTAACTATTGAAAGTTTTAAAAATAACGTTGTTAAAATAATTACCATTGTATGTGAATCCATTGTTAACTTTAATTTTTATTTATTTATATTCACTATTGTTATTTATTTAAAAGGAAAAAATGTATATGTTAACCTCTTATACAATTTTTAATCAGCTGCGGGACTGCGGGAATCGCTTTAGCTCCCGAAACAAAAACTCTAGAATATCTGCGCCGGGCATGCGCCAAGACGACGTGCAGTTCGGCGATAGATAACTTGAGTTTTATTATCTTTTTGCAATTAATATTGCATTTTATGGATTTTTAGCGATGGTGCAATTAGATTCACGAAGGGTGCAGTTTCTTTAGACTATAAGAACTACCGAATTGTAGGTATCTGAAGAGATATCGACGTTATAAGATGCGCGATCTTTACCTATTTTTTATTTATAAACTACCGGGGTGCTTATTTTTGAGGAGTGCTATTAAAAATACATCTATACGTATTTTTATTTATATATATATCCAAAATTCGTAGGCTGGGGTAGGGGGGTCTTTCTGGACTCTGTTATCAGTGACCCCGAACACTCAGAAAGTTTGTGCAGCGACAGTGCAGCAGCTGTCAAAATCATAACCTTAATTTCAAGCAGACAATGTAAACACATTTGTTCTGCGCAGCTTATAGAGAACTTTGGGGAAGCGATATGCAACTGTATTACACACAAAAGCTTGTGCGGCCAACTTCACGGTCCTACCACTTTTGGGTTAGAAAGCCAACTTCACGGTCCTACCAAACTGCAGAAAAAAGTAGAGATACTGTTTTGAGCATTCGTGATATATAAACTCGTTTATTATGAAACGAAACGTTTTTTTTTTACAAATATTTTTGTTTAAAATCATAGTTTAGCTCAGAAAACGTACTGATAAGCCCAAAAAAATCACGAACAGTAACGATGGGCATTTTTTCTATATCATCAAAAATCCGTACACAGATATAGAAGTAAATAGTGGCACGGGCACCGCAGCCTCGTCTGCTTCACAAACTCGCCTTCGTGGCGCTACTGCGCCACTTCATTCTGATTAACTTAAATAGAAATATACCGATAAAATATTAGGAAACATTTTAATAATCATTTTAAGTTAACTTGTACTTAGCCTCGCATATTACAAATTTTTTTAAATACTCCTTAAAAATTTTAACCTATAATCTAAATTTTATTTAAATATATTGACCCTTTGAAAAGTATGTAACGCATTCAAAATAAAATAAAAAAAGATCACGCTAAAAATGCGTAATGAAATAAAAAAAATTAATAATGACTTGGTTAGATGGCGCGAGAGTGAGTGGTTGCGTTGCGGCGTCTCTCCGTATTAAATCCGGATAGAGCCCGATAGAGAGGTATGGCAGATGAAAAGTCTGATTAAAGAAAAGGATAGGGACCAAAGAAAGATAATCAATGGAGCGGGAGAAATTTTATTGAGTGATTTGAAAGACTGGACGACCGATTTTCTTTTGAATAGGTTAAAGGTACAAGTAGAGGTAACGAGTGTGCGGCCAGCTGGCAAGGTGATTGTTGCGCATTTAGGTAGCGTAAAGGATAAAAAACTAGTGATGCAAAACAATTCTAAGCTAGCGGGGAGCAAGATTTTCATCGAAAATGATTTGTCGTACGAGGAAAGGAAATTACAGGAAGATATTAACAGATGGGTAAAGGGACAAAGAGAGTTAGGAAGAAATGTAAGAGCGGGATTCGGTAGAGTGTGGATTGAAGGAAAATCGATGAAGTGGGACGAAGCGAAGCAGGAGAGCGAGCGTAGGCATATAGTAGACGACGACAAGCACAGCTCAAACGTCGATGCTGAGCACTCGAACGTGGCCGCGGGCCACTTTCAAAACAGCAGTAACAGTGTTGCATTAGTGAGGTAGGGGGACTGAGGACAGGTGAAGTAGAATCACAATGCGGTCAATTTAGATTTATATTTTTGAATGTTGCGGGTGCGACGAATAAGGATAGGAATTTTTGGGAGTTTATTGAGAAGTTTGACTCCATTAGTTTAACCGAAACTTGATTAGAGGAAAAAGGTTGGGAATTGTTCAGTAAGCAATTGAATAATAATTTTGTATGGGACTGTATTCCGGCGATTAGAGTTAAAAAGGTAGGCAGGGCGAAGGGAGGTTTTGTTATAGGAATAAAAAAGAAGTGGTTAGAGGTAGGCAGCAAAGTGATTTCGGAGGTGAAGAAAGGGATTGTAAAATATAAAATAGTTAGGTGTGGAGAAATAACTAATGTTTGGTCAATCTATAACTCTGGGGATTTAAAAAAAAGGTAATAGATAACATTCAGGATCTCGAGTTTATAGAGGAAGGAAAGTTGATCATTGGATGGGGTTTTAATATTAGGACAGGAAAATTAGGAAAATTTATAGGTATTGATAAAAATGATGATAATAATATTATTACAAATAGGCGAAGTAAAGATAGAATAATAGGTAATGAAGGGAGGTATCTAATAGAAACAATTGAGGGCAAGGGATGGATCATGCTTAACGGGGTAGCTGAGGGTGACGACCAAGGAGAATTTACATATATAGGTGCGAGAGGACATATAGTGATAGATTATGTTATCGTCAACGCAAAGTTCTGGAACAATTACGTTCAATACAATATCTCTGTTATAACAAGCTACATTCCTTAACTGAAATAATGCTATTGCGAAATAATGCTATTGCAAAAGAGGTCTCGTTGATTATTATTTTCTAATTATATTATTAACTTATAAACATGTGCATCGAAAACTCGCTTTCCGCCTACAAAAAAATGAAGCGAAAGTAAAGTTTGTCAAGCCTGGGCAAGAAGCCTTTTAATTGTTTTTGTGTACATATGTATAAATAAACACACATATATTCATATATCTTAAGGCAAAATTGTTTTTTCCCTAGGGGCGAAAGTGAGCATTCCCGCCCGGAAGCGAAAATAGACAGCACTTTCGTGTCTAAATCGCGAGCGAAGCGCCTTTGCTAGTAACTAATTAATTACTAAAAGAATGTCAAATATATATAATTTTATATCTGTACGTAAATATAGCTGATTTATGTGAAATGTTTTATGACCCAGTCACTTTTAGTAAACCATTTTTTATTAAAAAAGTCAACTAAATCCATTTTTTTTGCGATAGTATAATGTATTCTGTTGCCATGTTTTTGCCACATAAGTGTTATGAAATATTTGTCATTCCGAAATGATTTACTAGTTCTGGTGAATTTTTACAGTTGCTTATTTTATTGTTTTAATATAATGTAGATAGATTTTAGGGGTAGTACAAGGGTGATTCACCGCTCAGGGATAATATTAGGATATTATTAAGACGCTACCTACTAGCAACTAAATAGCAACTGAATATCTAGTAGTTCAAATGAGCCTAGGAGCGTATTTTTTAATAGTCTATTTTAGGGGTAGGAGACGGGTGTTTTGGGTCTCGTGGGGAATAGTTGAATATTATAAACAACGCAAAGTTGTAGAAAGCAAATAGCAACTAATTATTATGCACTTTATTAGCAGTCAAGATCATATTCTGATAATATTCTGTTAAGTGAGGTATAGGGGTTGAGCTAATGGTAGGGAATAGTTTTAAAATGATATCAATTATACTATCAGCAAGCAACTAATTAGCAACTAAATATTATACCATTTATTATAATCTACGAGAGTATTCCATTTATATTTAAGTTTAAAGGAAGCTGGGGGTGGTCTAAGGGTAGAGGATGATATTGTTACGCCAGAACGAGCACCAACCCACCAATATACTTACGGTATGCTGAGTTCCTATCTTCGGCAGTTATTATTATTTTTACTTTGCAAAGAAAATCCCTTTTGGCTACCGCAGACACGGTCACTGCCTTCCGAGAAAGGGAGCCGGATAACGAAATCACTTACTCGGGGTTAGAATTCAAAGCGACTACTACGTTTATTTATGCAAGAAAAGAAGAGAGAAAAGTACCTTTAGAGTGATGTGTGTATGTGTGTGTAGCAGGAGTTTGCAGCTGTAGATTCCTGGCGCTCAGTAGCCTTGCGTCAGTGGTTCACTCGGTCAGGCAGGTGTGCGTGTCGGTCCTTTGGCTTGTTTCTCCTCGGAGCAGATGCAGACAGATGGGCGGCGTGGTCCGATGAACGTGGCACTTGTATAACTTTTGCACACTGAGTTTTTATTGGGCACATTGTTATTTTTTTACTGAATCCCTTGGTCTCTTTTACGGATTTGCACTTTCAACTTATTCAGCGCGAACTTTATTCACTTCAAAGATAATCTAAGTTAAACTAACTTAGCTCGCGACTGGCAGCGATTCGATATCGACTGGTGTTTGATGTAGACTTGATCTGGCGGCCTGCAGCGATTCCATCCGTATGACAACCTTGGAAAAACTGGCGATCAGAGTAACTGGCTGTTTACGTTTTGTCGGAAAACTGGCCTGATCACCCCTTTGCTCCTGGTCTTCATATACTGGAGCTTCTTTCTTCTTTCTCACGATTTTTTTTCTAATATCACGTGACCTCCTAAAATTTTATTATCGTCGGGTTTTAGGAAACCGACACGTGACTAGCCCTCCTGCTGCTTTTCGTCGCCTGCGCGCTGTCACGTGGGACTTTCCCGATTTCTTTTCGGGAAAGCGCACTTGTCCGATGTTTGCTTGTCACGTGGTTATTTTGACAGGCTTAGCGCTATTTCAGAGATATCACAGTGTAGTTTTGCTCGTCCATTGACATCTGTCTAATTCTGCTGATAGTCTTTGACAGTTTTTCCGACGACGGCCCTTCTTCGATAATCTACGCCCCATGCGCGGTTGCCGCTACTCTTCTATTCCTATTTTTGTAGGATTATATTGTGGTGGGGAAGTACTGCTTCTTGTGGCTGCTGCGATGTCGGTATTTGCGAGTGTATCTGTTTTGTATGTAATAATATTTGTGTATCTCTATTTTAATTGGCGTCGTAGGCGCGTAATGGAATCGAAGATTCCATTACAATATCAGAATATTGTTAACTATGTTATTGGCGAGCAACTTATAAACAACTGAATATCCCGTTGTTTATATACACGATCGTCTACTTTTGATTTTATCGCATTTCAAGGGTTGATAGGGGGTTCATTTTAATAATATCATATTTTAGCGACTAATTAGCAACTAAAATATAGCTATTGAATGAGTCCGATATCTGATCGAGAACTAAAGACACAGCATAATGGTCTGCTAGGTTAAGACTTAAACTAGCAGATCTTTGAGTCGTTATTAGAAACTAAATCAGGAAAAGTGTAACTAATTAGCAACTAATCAGCAACTAAATAAATATATAAATATCTATTAGTTTAGAAGTGTTCGTCGTGATCATGATCTGCTAGCTTTATATACGTATTTTTAAACCCGCGTTAAACAATCTGGTTCTTACAAGTGGAAATTTTCACTGGTGCAGTGAAAAAGGGACTAAGTAATTTGACAATTTTTTGCTTGTAAAATAATCGTAATAGGACGCAAACGTGGGAGGATAACCCTTACCTAAGGGTTATC
>QLSS01000876.1:0-11578 GCA_024372645.1 Trichomalopsis sarcophagae | reverse complement strand
TTATAAAATAATAGTAATAGGACGCAAACGTGGGAGGATAACCCTTACCTAAGGGTTATCCTCCCACGTTTGCGTCCTATTACTATTATTTTATAATTTGGAGAGGAGTTCCAATATCTATTTTTGCTTGTAGGTAATGGATATTGTTGTAACATGTAAATTCGTATAATCGTGATATAGTCTAAAATGGTACACGTTGCGCCATCGCCTAGTTGTCGACGATTTCGTGCAGCTCAAACGAACGCGAGCATACTGCGCATGCCTCGCATGTATACTCTAAGCGCACACCATACTGTAACAATTAATCACAAAATATCAGGTATCTAGCTATAAAACAACGCAAATAACATAGTAAAAATTAACTATTTTACTTTCTATATGCGGAGAGTTGGAGAAATGCTGCACCATGACAGGAGCCGTGTTTTGCCGTCGATCCAGTCTCGGTGCCCTACCCCTCTTAAGGGAGAAAGTTGTTGCGATAACTTTGCCTTCTGTGAAAAGAGGTATCTCGTCAGCTGGTATTTCCATCGCTTCTGTCTGCGGTCTGATGGGATGTGTGCGGAACAGCCCATAGATTACTTTTTCCATCGTTTCTGCTTCCATAGGTTCCTATTGTTTTATTTGACCCATCGTGTAACGATGGCGCATTTATTGCCGAATGGGTCTTTTTCTACGTCTTTGATGATCTTTGTCCAGCATCAGCGCTTACTCTTCCTTATCGCATCTCTGAGTTTTTTTCGCGCTTTGTCATGTCTTTTGTATAAGTCCCCTTCTAGTGTGGACGTTTTCTTCCTAAGCTCCGCAATATCATCTGTCTACTGGTCTTCTCTTGTGGCTGATGGATACCCTAGTCATAGTCGCAGATCTCGGTTATTAGTTTAGTATTTTTTTCTACTAGTGCCTCTGCTCTTTCGCGCCAGCCCAGTTCCTGTGGGATCTTTTTGGATGGAAGGTTCGCACTTTGAATTAACTCCGCCAGTGTTTCTCGGTTTATGCGTTGAATGTTTCATCTTAGCTCTTGACTATGGTTTCTCTTTGTCCTGTTTTCACGGTCTTCGTTGATGTTGAATATAATATACTGGTGGTCGCTAGCTGTTTGTTCTTTCATGGCGTGTCAGTCCCTTGTGTTGCAGATCGTCATTTCGCTCATAATGGTTACATCCGGTATGGATTTCCCATAATCTGGTCTACAGTAGGTAGTGATATTACCCTCGTTCGCTACTACCAAGCTCAGCCTGGATGCCATCTCGAGGATGTCCCAGCCTCTTGGGTTCATCGTCGGCATGCCCTATTTTGCGGCCCTCGTATTAAAGTCGCCTCCGACCACGAGTACTCCTGTTGTATCTCTAATGACGTCCTCCAGCGCCCTTAGCCTCGTTGAGAAATCGACCGCGATTAGGTTCGATGACAGTTATACGCTAATGTAGGTAATGCGACCTACTTCATTGTCCGATACTAGCTAAGTAACCAGCCTCCCATCTTGCCGACAGCGGAATCCAAAGATGGTTTAGGTCACTTTTCCACGCAAACATAGGTCTTGAGGAAAGATCGTTAGATTCCCTTTGGCAGCTCACGGGTCGCGCCGCACGGCAAACACGTCGGCTTGATCTGGGCCACGGAGCATATTTTATGTCTGCTCTACCCTTCGAGGTATATGCCTCAACAAGCACACCGCCATCCGCAACCCGGGGGACGCGCCACATACAGGGTTACAGGCTTTTCCGCATGGAACTATGACATATTTCTTCTAAGACTTTAGCTCCTATTCATCCACTTTATACTAACTTAATTTACTATTAATACTTTATAAAATGTTAAATTTTGTTTGGCATACTTTGTGTTGGATATTAAAAATTCCAAATATTATTATAATTACACTATTCCAACTATACATATCACGCTCATTTAGATTTATTCATAGGTTATAAGCTCTCTTCGAAACTAGCTTAGTTAGAAACTCGCTTTGCTTGGGCAGTAAACGGACCCTCTGGAAAAACATTCTCGTTCGGGTGGTAAATCACTCGCGGGAAAAATCTTCTACTTTCGCCCCTTGTTGCATAATGTACTATTTCATAATTTATAAAAGACAGGAACATACTGATAATAAGTATTATAAAAATATTCTTATTATTTTTGTTTAAAAATATGTACGTTTTGCCCAGTTACAGTGCAGTAAAAGTGAGGAAAATAGATACCTTTTCTGGGTAGTTGGTTTGACATTTCCCGACCAATCTTAAGATTACTGACTCAAAACTAGCCCGAAAATGGCGAGCAATTATACTATTTTATTAATAAAGCAAGTTGTATAAAGTTTTTAACTATGTTTTACATTAAAAAATCATGTATTTTTAGGTATTTTTACACACAGTGTGTAAAAATTATGCTACAGAGGCAACTTTTGAAACCAAGCCCTTTCGTCTTCATAAGTTAGATCATGGTCCAGCTACTCACGTGACAGTTACAAAAGCAGATGCTCTAAAGTATTATAAACAATTGCATACTGTTCGCAGAATGGAAACTGCTGCTGGAAATTTGTATAAAGAAAAAATTGTCAGAGGATTTTGTCACCTATATTCTGGACAAGTAAGTGTATAATTAACAGAATAATTTTGTGTTTCATTATACTAAACACAGTCTGCATGCATACATTTTTTATGCATAAACTATCTCAGTTTCTATTTGATGCTTTCAATCTTCCAGGTCGCTCATCATGTATAAAACATAGAAAGAAAATGCTCTTTTTTACATTTTTTGTTTAATTGTATCAAAGCAGATTACATTTTAAAAATAGGTTATACTAGATATAAAAAATAATTTTTTAAAGATTGCGACACAAATGCTTAGATATTGCTAATTGTAAAAGGTCAAACAACTATATAAAAATGCTATTATCTTATTCAGATTATAGCGTTTTATATAGTTGTTTGACCTTTCTGTTTTTTAGAAAATTTCACGAGGCTTACTGATGGGATGACTAATCCAAAAACTTTGAATTAACAATGGCAAAATTGCAGGTTTGAACCGTCTAGATACGTTGCCCAGTAACTATCTTGTCTCGATTAGAGTTCCTTTATCGGCGTAGAGGAGCTAAAGCATCCATACTACTGGAGTCTAGGTGGCAGCTACAGGAGTAACTCTATACGGAGAGTACAAAGAGAATCATGAGAAAATAACAAATGTAGCAAAAAAACTCAATCGTAGTATAAGAAAAACAAAAATTCAACCATATAGCATGTATGACATAAATATGGCGGAATTGCGAATGCATCCTGACAAGTGTGTTACAAATTTTGCTTGCCACAACCAGTAAACAACAACAACTTTGATATGTATCATCTGTGACGCAGCCTATCATTTCAGTTTTTTAGCACAAATAAGAACTTACTTTAAAACTATCAGTGGAAACTTAATAGCGTGACGAGAACACAGCGAAAGAGATTTAAATTTAAAGATTAATGAGTAGGGTGGACGACGAACTAATTTTAATCTAGCCTTTTCCCTGAGCGATTTTCTGTTTCTATGCATAACTGACGCGTCACGCGCGGCCTTACGGCCACGGTGGCTTGCCGCCTTGTGTATAAGGCACGACTGCTGATGTCGTTGAAGAGCAGAACCTTCATCAAGATAGTGTCGGCAAATTCGGCGGCATCGTCCCTGCCCTCACTTGTGATACCTTACTTTTAAAGGTAGTACTATCGAAAAGTGATTGATCTTTCAGAATCTTCTAAAATTTGGTATATTGGTAGATGCTGGTTAAAAAAGACTCAGCTGAAATTTGGCGAGGCTTTGGAGCGTCGGAAAAAAGTTATGAGCATTTCAATTCCCGATAATCTGTCTATTTTGCTTGAACTCTTGACGGTATAAAATTAACTGTTCAGAATTCATTTGAATTTTATAGAACGTCAGGGGGGAAAAGAGGAATAACGAATAATTCAAGTGCTTTAGAAGAAGGATTTGGAGCCCGTGAGCGTAGTAACTAACATGAGAAAATGAAAAAATAATGTTCTTAATCTCAAAAATGAGTCAAATCAGATTTCCCGTAAAATTTTTTTATTAATAATTACGGCGAATAGAATGTTGTAATGAGAAAGCATACTTACTATTTGATATATGCAACTTCTATTTTTACGTGAATCTCCGTCAAAAATAAAATAAAAAGTAGATTTGTTTTGACTAGTGACGTATGGGTAGTAAGTACTACCTTGCAGCAATGAACGCGAATTAAAATAAAAACTGACTAACCTCATTCAATGATATGATTCTGTGATGCATAAATAGAACGTACTCCTGTCAGATATTTTTACGTCGAGGCGTCCTCCAGTTCGAGTTTCTGTTTTTCGTTCTTCGAAAGACACGCGAGCATGGAGTAAAAGATGTGGTAGTTTCGCTCATCCAGACTTTGTGAAACGATCCCAGACGTTTCCAGAAGGTTCTGTTCCATCTTCGACACGCGACGGCACGCGTACAGACACAGAGGTAGAGAGGGGGGGGGGGGAGAGAACACGCACACGTGCCCCGTCGCTGCCATACATACGCGCTATCTCGACATACACGTTGACCAAGATCGCATCTTCCCACTCTCCTGCTGCACTTTAGGGAGAAATGGTCTTCTTCACTTTGACGAAAAAAAACACAGTATAATGAGAGGTATCTTGTACGACACACTATCTCTCTCTTTCGCTTTAAGTGTATAGAACATTATACCCGCTTAAATATCATCGCCATGCACTCTCTCGCAAAATTCGCAGAGTTGATAGAAACTATGCTTGCGTTGTCTACTATGAATCCTAGTACTTGTCGGATTGGTTCGCTAGTGAGAAAGATGCTTTATCTTTTTCACTCATCCATAATTTGGTCCACACATTACTAAGTTAATTAAATATCGAAAAACAATCTTGGAGGGCAAACAAATACTAGTTTTAAAAATAAAATAGTCGAAATTAAAAAAAAAAAAATTGGATTACAATAATTGGTAATACTTACTGCTGCATTTATTAATGTTCACGCTATAAAAGTCAGTACAATACTGAATGTTTTTTTTTTTAATTTATTGGGTAACTACTTATAATATCAAGTGGCGCGGTAGCGCCACGAAAACGAGTTTGAGAAGCAGACAAAGCTTTGGCGCTCGCGACACTATTTACTTCTATATTGGTATCCGAGATTTTACTTTTAAGAAAAACGATACTTACTATAATTGTTTCTAAGAAATTTTTATATATTATCACATTCGTGTGCTAATCAGTGATTTTTAATAGAAGTTGTAAAAAAAAAATAATAAAATTCCATTTATATAATATAAACAATCTTGTGTATGATTTGCTGATCTCTAGTGTGAAAGGACGGTGAAGTTAACTGCGCATTAAAAATGATAGGGAATTTCTTTTCCACCTTTTTTACATATCCTCACATTCCTTATATCATTGCAGGGTTACATACAAAAAATATTACTGCGGCGTCCTGTTAAATAATTAAAAGTTAAAATTATAGGTATAAAATCATTCAAGGACGGTGTCTAGGTGTACAGGGTGGACGATGACGAGGTCTAGGTCGAGCGATTCGAGGTTTTTGGTGTGTAGGTATAAAGAACATTTAAGGACGGTGTCGAGGTGTACATGGTGGCCGATGACGAGGTCTAAATAGAGCGCTCCGTGGTTTTTGGTGTCTAGGTGTACAGGGTGTCCGATGACAAGATCTGGGTAGTTCGCACCGTGGTTTTTGGTGTCTAGGTGTTGAAATAATTCGAGAGTGTTGTATATCAGAACAATCAGTGATTTCATGTTAGTTATAAAAATGTTACAAAAAAGCTGTGGTCGAAAGGTGCTAAAGAAGCTTATATTTTATTTTGACAATACACTTCTAACTTGACTTCAAGCTTTTGGTCGAGCTTTATACCTTCAACGGTTTTATCCTGAAAAGGCAAATCCGTAATTTTGGCACTTCACTCGCGAGTTATTTTCAAGTGCACGCGCAGGTCTAGAGAATCCCAAGCAGCGCAGTGGAAGCGTGCTGGGCCCATAACCTGTTGAGCTTAAACTAGACCCTGCGTGACTTGGGTTCGAATATGAAATACTCAAAGAAATTTTCTAAAAAGGATTGAAATCTCTAAAAAAAATTAACTATTAAAAAAGTAAAAGGTTAGGCAAGATACAAAAAACTAAGATCAATCAAATAAAGTCCGTGCCCGTTTCATTTTGTTTATTAGTGGACAACTATAATTTGCGTTTCATGTATTAGAACGTCATTAAAACACCATAAGTACAATAAAACAGTCTCAAGATACTTATAACGTAACTTGCCATAACTGTTTCATTATACTTATGGTGTTTCTATGTCGTTCTAATACATGAAACAAAAATTTTAGTTGTTCACTAATAAACAAAATGAAAAGGTCATGGCAGTTACGTAGTAAGTATCTTGAGAGTTGTTCTTAATTGATCATCATATAACTTAACTTTAAGTTAAGTAAGCCCTTTATTGATTAAAACAAAAAGTTGTTGCTTCATTATGATTAAATATAATAAACTTGACTTTGGTTGATTGATCACAGTTCTATTTTATCTGTTATTTCGTTGCGGAATATATTAAACTCGCCTAACCTTTTACTTTTTTAATAGGTAATTTTTTCGAGATTAATTCTTCATGGAGTAGGAAATGATTTTTGTCAGTGCAGGTAAATAGAATCTGCTAACTTGTAGTTATAAAAATTAAGATTAAAATTAAGAACTGTGTTCGCGCATTTTGCGCTCTTTACGACTTAACAATACATGTATTTAGACTTTAATCAAATTGTAATAATATTTTCTCTATTCTTGTCCGACATATACTTTATTGTAAATTTGCCGCACACATCTGTTCTAACTGAGCCTACTTTCTCACACATTGTAATTATGCACGGGATTTCCCGAATAGCGCACGTATATTTTACTACGGTATTTCCCCATCTGTCTTTTATAAGACTAGAAGAAAGCGCAAATACCAGGACTAGTTATAAACGAGTGAGAAAAGCACGAGCACCACGAAATGATCCTCTCGAATGGCTTTATTGCCCATTTAACTCCCGCACCCTTACAATAGCAGCAGCAACGCTGCCCACGCCGCTGGCCTGCATACATCCGCTCCTTCTCCAGTCCCAGCGTCCGCACAGTGAGCGCCTGCGGGCGTTGCCTACTTAGTTGATGCGACCGATTCAGATGGCGTGGTGTACATATTCCTTCCCCCTCAGGCCCTTCTCTCACATTTTCTCCCCCGGCATTCTCGTTTTTCGAGAACTCACTTCATCTCGAGCCGCCGCTCAGACCAGTACTCTCTCTAGTTTTATATCGCTAAGGTGTTTAAATTTTGTGTGTGTGTGTGTGTGTGTGTGTGTGTGTGTGTGTGTGTGTGTGTGGGTGTGTGTGAGTGCTATTTGCGTGGACCAAGTATGTAAAGAGACGTCACTTGTGTTGAACGGACTTCCGTTCTAGGATCGACGGCACTGCGACAACTGCATATTTACTGCGAGAGTTGTCCATTGCGCCCACGGGGCAAGGGCTGTACCCGTTCCCGAGACGTCGGGGCTGCCGTGGGAAGGCGTTCGCCGTCGTCCTCCACCACTAAGACAAACCTGCCCTGAAGAGAAGGCACGGTTTCCTCCTCTGGCCTCACAAGTTTTCAAATAAGATCAAAATTATCGTCGACGTCGACTATACCGCCCCGACCCGAATTGCTCGCCTCTGCCGGCTATACCGGATTGATAAGTATACTTAAAATTATAAGTTTAGAAGCTCGTACGCTAAATTATTGTAAAGTGCATATCTGTATGCGTGTGCCTGTATGTATTGCATCCGTCTTAATAATTCAATAAATTTTATTATTCAACTTGCTCTGGCTTTTCCTCTTATTCCGAAGGGGTTTTTATGCCTAGGCAAGTTAGTAATAGTTCTTACCGCGGATATTGATGTATTTTATTTAACTCTACCTTGACCGCTCATCCCTTATATGAATTCCACCATACAGCTCTATCAAATGAGAATAAACTGCGAACACAACATTGTATTATTGAGACTTATTTGTACCGAGATATATACTAATAAAATCAAATAGACTGATTTCAAGTCCTGGCTGAACTCTACCTAATTTTTCTGCCCCTAACTCGAACACTGCGTTAATTGTAATTTTAATTCCAGAAAATTTTATTGATCACAATATCTATGATTCACCGATCATATAGCTTCCAAAGGTCAGAGCATATTGAGCACTAAAATCAATTTTACGCTATTTATACATATTGTTTCGCATGAGCAGATGTCATTGATAAACAACAGGAAAGTATTTTTATAAGTACGATCTTCGCAGCCTTATGAACGTTTAATCTGCTTCAGATCACTCAGGCCGATCACCATCCAGCCTCCAAATTCTCGAACCTCAACATGCTACTGGGGGCCATGACGCACTGCCGACGCCTCATACGCAGCCGCATCGACCCGCTGACGCCAGTCATCCTCTCCCCAGTGACCGCCACCGATCACACCTGTGCCAAACACGGCCGCAAACTCGCATACGGAGAAAAGCAAGCTCTCACTGAGAGACAAATCATAGACTCGTTGCTGGTGAGTCCTCCATGGAGTATATCCTGCACGAGCGGTCTGGAGTAGTTCCAAGTGCTGCTGCCTGGACTGCGACTAGCGCTACGGAAAAATTGCAGGCGTTTTCTCCCGCCAATAGTTCCATGGCGTCACCCCAATTATCGCGTCAGGCCCCTTGCTGCCACCACACTTACTTCTCGCTGCTGCCACTGATACCTCCATCACCTGCTACAGGCAATATTGAAATGGAAATATTCACATTTGTTTTAACAAAACTTGAAGAAATTTATTGATCTGTTAAAGGCAATAAAACACATGGAATGTTTCCTAACAAGTATGATCACAACATTTTTTTTGTAATATAAAAACTTTTATAATAATAATATATTTTATCGTCAATTTCAGTTAATAAGTTGTTATAATTGATAAAGAAAGGCCGTAGAAATAAAATAAATTTTTATGTTTTCGCAACAAAATTGATATTGTGAGTCATAGCGTTTTGATACATTTATCATTTATTTTTATTTTATTTATTTGGTGACAAAAAATAGTTTAAATGCTCTGTGCACTCAGTGACACTTAATTGTCTGAAGGATTTTACTGTCGATCGGTATACAAAAGAGATACATCAAAGTGAATGAAAAATAAATATTCATTATTTTACGTTCATTTTTTATTTAACATTTTGATAGTTTTTGATATTAATACTTTTTTTATTTTACATAAAATAGTTTTGACTTCATACAAAATTTGTATTCATATTATTATTTGCAACGAATGGCAACATATATCTTATAAAAGTTAATACTGTTTTATTTATTTATCCTAAATACCTGTCATTCACCTTTTTTAAACTAAAATAAGCTATGTTAAATTAATTTGAAACCAATAAAATAATGTGTAACTTACTACCTATTAATCTCAAGGCAAGAATTTGTTCTTACATAAATTAATAAAAGAAGTTTTACTTCTGGCAACTTTTTTACTGCAGTACATATACTTTCTGAAATATTTTTGCGTTTATCACAATATCCTGTAATTCATCGGTAATATATTACACGTTGAGCTTTATCGTCTTCTTGTTTGCTTAAAATTCTAACGAGAACTTATTTATTAATAATTCCATCTTCGTTTTTTAATTCTTCTCTTACGGGCACATCGCACAATTGTTACGTCGGAATGAACGCAACTCACCAATATACTTATTTTTATTCGAGTTCCTATCTGCTGTTGTTTATTATTTATTTAACTTTATAAAGAAATCCCTTTTGGCTACCGCAGATGCGGTCACTGCCTTCCGGGAAAGGGAGCCGGATAACGAAATCACTTAGACGGGGTTAATTTTTAAAGAAACTAATATAATATATTTCACACGTGTTAGAGAAAGGAGAAAAGTACCTTGTAGGGTCTAAATTCATAAGTGTGTGTGTGTGTAGAGATGTAAACGGCAGGAGGTTGTAGCTGTGGATCCTTGTCGCTCCTAGAGCCTGGCGTCGGTGGTTCAGTGCGGTTAAGCTGGTGTGCCTCTCGGATTTCTTCGGCTCGTTCCTCCTTCGAGCAGGTGCAGACAGATGGGTTATGTCTTAGTAATCGCTGCACTTATAGAACTTGGACAGACTGGTAGTGATTCGATATTAACTGGTTTGGATTTATTGGTCTGGCGACTGACAGCGATTCGGCTTGTAATGCGACTTCAGGAAAACTGACGACGAGCACCCTTTTGCTCCCGGTCTTTATATACTGGAGAATCTGTAGCGTTGATTTTCCATATTAGGAGTGCCTAATATTCTCACAACTTTCCTCTCGACTTTGCGTGATCTCGTAAAATTTTTATTACTTTCAGTTTTTAGGAAAAGCGTCTTGTGACAGCTCTCCTGCTGCTTTTCGTCGCCTGCGTACTGTCATGTGTAACTTTTCTCGATTCGTTTGCGGGAGAGCGTGCTCGGCTGATGCTTGTTCTTCGCATAGCTATTTTGATTTCCGTCGCTTTTCGCGAGTAATATCGCGACTAGTTTAGTGACATCCTTTTGTTTCGTCGCCGTCATTTTTTTTTGGGCATTAGCCATTCTTTCGGGTGATCTTCGTCTTAGAGCGCGTTTTGTCGCCACGCCTCTAATTCTATTTTTGTAGGAATACGTTGTGGTGGGAAATGCTGCTTCTTGCGGCTGCTGCTATGACGATGCGTAATAGGGGATTCCATTACACAATTTACATGAATAATTATTAAACTCGAAGTTGATACACAAATAAGAACCTAATATAGCAGATGAGATACCTAGATCTTTGTAGGTGTGACAATTCGCTAGAAGATTCATAAATAATTTTTTTTTCTAAATCGCAAATGTTTTCTGACTTTGCAAATAATAATTTAATGCTGCTATAATAGTCATATGATGTGATTACAATCGATGCAATTGATACTGATTTTATACGAATTGTGATAATAATGCATGATTTTAACAAAGAAATCACCTAAATTGTCGCGAATAAAAATAACATCATTTTCAACATATCAGTATTCAAACATGAAATGCGCCCTTTCTTTGTAAAGAGTTGCTAAAGTTCCCGATTTACAATAGTCCTTTACAATTTTTATTTACTTTTTTTATGACTAATTAAACATTTACCATCACAATAATCTGTAAAATCTTTAATATTTTTTTAGGTAACTACCATTATTTCCGCTATGCTATCAAATATTGACGAATTTTCAATTTTGTATTTTTTAAATTTGTGCCAGATATAGTATTTTTATTCTTTTCTTCTTCTAAGTTCGAAAAATAGCTGTGTTTAAGATTCACTTGCTTTAATATGTGTTTTGTATCTAACATAGACACTGTCATCGAAGTAGGGGTAGAGTGTGCTGGCAATAAAGCATTTTCACCGATACTCAATTCCTATTTTAAAATCGATTCCAATTATTATGTAACTACAGATTTGAATTTCATCAAAGTGTGTGTGTGTATATATATCTACCTATATCATATAGTTGTTAGGGAGATACTCCCCCC
>QLSS01000875.1:2271-25771 GCA_024372645.1 Trichomalopsis sarcophagae | reverse complement strand
GTCATCGCCAAGGTCAGATTAAAGGTCACCATTATTCAACCCCCTTTATACCCTACAACTTTTGTAGAGGTCATTTCTTGATAGGATGCGAACTTACCGAGTTTTCCAACTGCATAGATTAAAATGGCCCACCCTGTACTTAGTATACAAAAGTATACTTACTGGAACGAAAATTTTCTACGACAATGTAGACGTTATCGTCTTATTGATACTTTAATTTTAAGTTTATTTTTTAATATTATGGTATGACTATTTCTACATATAATTATTGTTAGGACAACAAGTTGATCTGTATAAAATGATTTATATTTTTATATTATATTTTTTTCGATAAAGGCTTGAGAAGGTCCCCACCAAGCACGAAACGTTGCCGTCTTTTATATATATATATATATATATATATATATATATATATATATATATATATATTTATGGAGTTATTATTGTGAATTTTTCCTGGGTTATCCTCCCACTTTTGACAACAATATCAAATATGAATTATTATTTATTCAACTTGAATTAGCGATTTCTGTATTTCATGAGTTGCTGAAATTGTCCACCGTCTGCTTGTATGCACAGCTGAAATCTTCGGCGCAGTTGCTCTCTTACTCTTCTTAATTCGCCAGCACGAATCGCAGGGCATGCACTTCGCAAGCGTTGCTTCATATCATCAGATGGTGTAGTAGCTGTAGTGTAGTGGCTGGCTGAAAGGTAATGTTAGTAAAAAACAAGCTATTACGAGATCAAATAAGATCATAGCCAATAATTGCGAGAATATACACAATTTTTTAATTTCTTTACCTGTGCGTAGCAGATTCTCTTAATATTACCGAAAAAGTAATAATCCATGATGGTTACATCAGGTGATCGTGGCGGAAATCTTACGTGTGGTGAATTTAAGCCAATCCATCTTTCAGGAAATCGTTCCTCTAAGTAGTTGGTGACTACGGCAGCATTGTGCGCTGGGGCTCCATCCATTTGCCACCACATCTGATTTTGAGGAATCGGATTGTCATGTAAGCGACCATTAATGAGCCTCAACAGTCTGCGATATCTTCTTGCAGTCAAATTTTCATTATAAAATATCGGACCTATAATCCGATCTCCGACAATTCCTATCCATACGTTGAACTTCCACCTTAATAAATATGTGAAAAATTGTAAAATGGAAGTCTGATTGACGTGTGACTTTAACGTGAACTTACTCACCGATGCTGCCTGTCATTTTCTATAAATTAATGCGGGTTTTGCTCGGACCACATTCTTGTAACTTGCTTATTAATTGGTCCGTTATTGGTGAATGTGGATTCATCGCTGAAGCAAACTCGTCTAAAGAAATGTGGATTTCTCGCCAACTGTTGCAGACCCCATTCGCAGTATGATGGCGTCTTTCGTGGTCACGTTGGAAAACTTTTTGCACCTTCGTGGGCTTGTACGGGCGTCTCGTCACTCTTACAATTCTTCGTACAGATTCTTTCGATACATCTAAATATAAAAATTGAATTAAGTATAAAAGTAAATCCAACAATACTGATTGCTTACTAACACTTAGAAGGAGCAGAAAGGGTAAAAAGTAAGCACATATTATGTAGGAAATGCGGATTACGTACTGAAATGTCGTGCTAAGGCCCTTAAACTCAAACGAGGATTGTCTGTTAGAGCCTGATTAATTCGATCACACAAGTTTTGATCACCTTGATCACGCCATGCTGTCGCACTCTTTCAAGAAGTCATCATAACCCAATTTTTTTTTTTACTAGGACAATATTTTTTAGCTATTTCCTTTATAACAATTATTAACTTACCTGTAGTACGAAGGTCGAGATGGTTGAGGCTGAACATGTGGATATTGTTCCAAGAACTTCCGGCTAGCATTCAAAACGTTATTATTTTGCACACAGAGGTACCGGAACATCGCCGTGTGAATCTGATCACGATTCATAATAAATCGCGTTTTCCTCTCTCTTTCTTAGTAAGTACAGTAATTACATCAATCAGTATTACTATTTACACTATTTCCATAAATTTAAACTAAATTCACATTAGCGAAAATAATAGCACATTAGCGAGATACGCGTTACAAAAACGTCAAATCAGGGAGCACATGACTATATATTTATCTAGAAACCAACTAAACAAAAAAAAAAAAGAAAAACAACAAAAAGTCCGTCATATTCGAATGTCCATAGGTCTTCGATAAAATTGTACATACTGTTCCTTTTTTATATTTTAGATTAATTAGCCCATTTCACGTGCTACTCTGCGGCGAAGACGTCAAATGTGCTAGTGTTCACGGCGAAGTTGTGAATATTGCTAATCACCAAAGTTAATTTTGGGAGCAAGTCTTTCTTGCCGACGTTGCCCGTCGAAAATATGATTTTGGAACACTAGGACCGGTAATCCAGAAGCCTCGACCAAAGCTCTCACCGCCGCCTTTAGTAGCTCTTCTCGCAGCTCCCAGGAAAATTTTCCTCCAAGCTCTCAATCTCGAGTCAAACGTGAAGGGCAAGCTTGCAAAGCTATATGAGAAAGCTTACCCTGAAAGACACCTCTTCAGAGAAGAGCCACGGTGTCGCGAGTACCGCTAAGTTTCTGGCAGCGGCTCCAAGGTCTGGTTCGTTTGCAGACAGAAGGAATTGTCAATAAGCGATCCGACGTCCGCGTAGCACGAAAATTGGCATATGCCCTGTCGGTGTAGCAGGTAAACAATCTTGCACTCAGTGGCAAAGGTGCTTTAGACTCCGACATGCTAATAGCGACACTTCTGACAGATTTTCAAGCTCTGAAGAATCGATTTTTAACAAGAATTTTCTTGCAAAAGCTCCGAGATAACTGCTTCAGCGATCTACTGACATTTCGCAAGATACTGTGCTCGAGCTTTGATAAACGAGGGGTAAGCGCCGCTTCAGCTAATTCGCGAGCTGCCTTGCGAAAACATCAAGAGCGCTTCTCTAGCGATCTACCAACGATTCGCAAGAATCTGTGCTCGGGTTTTATTGAACAAGGTGTAGCACCGCTTTTGTCGATTCGCGAGCTCTAAAGGAACAATTTATAAAAAATCTGCCTTGCAAAAGCTCCGAAAGCGGTGCTCCAGCAAACTGCGGACGCTTCGCTAGAAACTGGGCTCGGATGTTTATTCACGAGCTCTGAATAATCGATTCTAGATGCGCACACTCTCGCGAGTGCTCCGAAAGCACTGCTCCATCGATGTACGGAATTTTTGTAACAAACTAAAATGGATTTTTATAAACGAAAGGGGAGCACCGCTCCTACTGATTGTCGAGCACTCAAAAATCGATTCATGACGCATACTCTCTTGCGAAAGCTCCGCGAGCGCTGCTCCAGTAATCAACAGACGATTTGCTATAAACTGGGCTCGGATTTCATTAACAATATAGTAAAAGCAACGCTTTTAATCGCTTAGCGAACTCTACAAAAATCATTTTCGATGCGCACACTTTCGCAAAAGCTCCAAGAGAGAAGCTCTAGTAATCAACGGACGTTTCACGAGAAGCAGTGCTCCGATTTGCATGAACAACGGGTTGCGCCGCTGCTGACCGATTCACAAGCTCCGAAAAATCAATTTTCAATGTGCACTCTTTCGCGAAAGCTCCGAGATCGCTACTCGAGTGATCTATCGACATTTCGCTAGAAACTGGGCTGGGATTTTTATAAACAAAGCAAAAGCAACGATCCTGGCCGATTTATAAGCTCTAAATAATCAATTTTTGTTAAGCATATTTATGCGAAAGCTCCGAGTGCACTTCTCTAGCGATTTACAAACGATTCGCAAGAAACTGTGCTCGAGCTTTGATGAAACAGGGGCAGCGCTTCTCTAGCGATCTATCAATGGTTTGTTAAAAACTGGGCTCGGGTTTTGATGAGCAAAAGGTAGCGGCGCTTCTCACGGATTTTTGAGATACAGTTTCACGCGCTTGCTTTTAATTTCTAAATCTTACTGCTCGCAGTCTTTTTATTTTTCATTAAATGTAGATGTGTGCTGTGGAAAGCGATACTCATCAAGACTTGCTTAAGATTCGCTATGTAAAGGGAGACTTATCTGTAGCTTGTTTGGGGATTCACTATTAGATAAAAATGTGTTGAGTTGAAGATCTTTTGCGCAATACCTCGGCGAGAACCTAGTTGTGGTTTGTTTATTCATTAAAAAAATAAGGTAACACTTCACAAGGGTGTCTCTTTACGAGTTTTCATAGCTTTCCGCGGGACATGAGAAATGGACAAATGGAAAGAACTCACCGCGTTTGGTCCTTAATATAATGAGCTTGTTCATTTATTAGAAACCTATAACAACACATAGAATAGTATAATGTTCCATAGGAGTGTGCAAAGTAGGTGATTCCCGCGCAAGTAGAATGGCGATAAAAGAGCAAGTGTGAGTAGTGTATACTTACGTAACGCATAAATATCGTATACTATTTTCTTTACTTATAAAAAATACAAGATTAATATCAATTTTATTTATATTTTATAGTTGAATCACATTCATTTCTAAGAATCATCAGATAAAATTACATTTGCTGCAGTACCAATCGTGGTCACTGAAATACGATGCGTTTTTAGGTACTTCTATATTTACACATGGAATACAGTTGGTATGAACAGATTTAGAGCATTTGATACACGTGAATTTTTGTTTCGTTTTTTTATCCTGTACTCTTTGTTGCAGTTGTTCAAAAGCATATTTTTTCATAAAATTTTGTAAATTGCAAATGTCTACGTCTTCGTCTAAAAATGAATCACTTAAATGAGCATTATCTATGTCAATAATTTCCAATACACACTCGCTAAGTGTCAAATTACGTATTTTCTCTTTTGAAAATTACATCCAATTTAACATAGTCTTGGACTGATCTACAACATTCATGCACCTGTACTTTTCTTTTGAAATCTTGCTGTCTTCTCCAAAATAGACTAGTTTGTTCTATAATATTAAAATCGATATTCAAGTATAACATTTATTGTTAGTAGTATAGATTTTAACTTCATACTCGAGTGTGCAACTGATAGTAATTATAAAAGAGTATTAAACTTGACTTAGGATTACAAAATACCTTTATAATTTTGTATCCTCTGCATTTTTCGGGAATAGGCAAGTATTTGTCATTCTTCGTTGCTTGATAGTGATTTTTCAGAAAACTTTTAACTATGGATAAGCCATTTTTAGGAGATTCAGATTGCCAAGCTTCTTCAATTATTTCATTCATCAAATCAGATCCGAAATGTGGAGTATCAACTGTCATGTTAATAATGACATGATAGAGCTTTAATTTATTAGAAATTTCTGTTTCTTGTTCATCCAATAAAATTTTAGAATTTTTTTCCACCTTGCATAAACTTTAGAAAAATATAGGTTAGTTAATTATGCGGAGTTATGAAATTTACATAAAGCGCTTTTGAGTCAAAGAAAACGCTCATAAGATCAAAGTTGTATGTAAGGATATTCTATGGTTAATGTACTAAAGTTAATTAAGAGAATAAACTGAAACTTTAAAGATGAATTCCTCTAGTATATACAAAACGATCCTAGGTTCCTGGTAATTGCTATCAAACATATTTCTACAATATTTGAGTTCAATGTCAAAAGGCTATACTTGGACGTAAATTTAAATCGAAAACGCAATTATTAGAGGGATAATTACCTATATACATCTGTAGACAGTTATAGTTACAAGTAGTAATTATAACTGTCATTTAATATACGCTTTTGGACTAATAATTAGATATGTTAAAATCGAAATACTCACTGCATGTGTAGCCGAATACACTCTTTACGAGAGATAAAAAAATCTTTCAACTGTCGGACCTCTTCAGAAGAAGGACGATAAGAAAAAACTTCGGAGAAAGTCTGGAATATCTTTTTCTCTCGATAAAACATCTATCAGCTTTCTATATTTACAAGGGCTATCAGTAAACTTAAACAAAACTGTCTTCGGCATCTAGTGGACTATTTTAACCAATCGATTATAGCAAGCTCAATTCTCTTAAATTTCAAACCGTTTTGATAGGTAGAACAAATCAATGGTATCGCGTGAAATTCGGTAATGATTTTCATTTGTTATCAAAGACATTCTGATTCGATTGAGACAGTAAACAAAATAAATAAGGTACGTGCATTTATGTGTGCTGTGCGTGCTTAAAATACTTTTATGTAATTTAAATAAAGACCATAAACAATTGTTTAAGTCTGCTTTACTTTTAACTGGCCAATTCTTTAAAGATATAAAACAGTAGAAGTAAGCTCGTAGTCTCGAGATTCTTTACAAAAAAGAATTTTTTAAGAGAATATAATGGCACATCAAGGGGGGCAAGCGGGAGCGAGTGACGAAGCTAAACAAACAAATTTTAAATCCAGCTACCCCATAAGCCGAGATTCCTTATAAGAAAGTCTCCTTTTAAAAAATACGATCGAAGGGGACGAGCGAGATCGAGGCCAAACTCCAAAATGAATGTTCTTAGAACTAACTACCTCACGCTCTGAGATTCTTTATTAGAGTCTTTTAATCTCTATTTCAAAAATACGATAGCGCATAGAAGAAGGCAAGCGAGAGCGAGGAACAAAGCTCCAAAACCAAAGTCGGCTTACTTAAACAATATTCACGCAGTTTCTCAGAAATAGCAAAGCACGCAATCTTTTTTTTTTTGACTAAAGAATAAAGCTGAGCAACGAAAAGAGACTTATCTCGCGTGTGCTATGGCGAGCGATAATCTTTTCTTTGTTAATTATTCTTTTGAGACTCTCAGACGATTCATCATGGGAAAAAAGAAGAATTAATACAAAAACTTGCATGCGCTAGATCTAAAATCGCAAAGCTTGCGGTATTTCTGTATTCTGCTAGAGAATGGAGGTGAGCTTCGAAGAGAGACTTATCTTGAGCGTCTCCGGCAAATCGCCATAAAAAAAATGTCAGTTTACTCAAAAAACTTTCACGCCCTTACTACAGAATCCTAGAGCTTGCAGTGTTTCTGTCTTCCACTAAAAAATAGGCGTATGCTGTGAAGAGAGACTCATCTAGCAAATCATACCTTCGGCCTCTGACACGCTGTCTCCAAAAAATATTAGCCAGTATGTCTACATAGAAGAGAAAAATCCCTGGACTAAGCCATTTCGAGCTTTAATAGAGAAGTGCTCACGATTAACGGACTATTTCGAGGCCACAAATGACGCCTTCGACCTCTGACGCGCCGCTTTCAAAAGCATAAGCCAGTTTATCGATCAAAAAGCTAAAAATCCCTGAACAGGGCTATACATCAACAACTTTTTGATTGATAAACTGGTTTGGACTTTTGAAGCTGGCTCAACAGAAACTGACGGCCAATTTGCCGCGTCGAAAAAGTGGATTGATAGTAAGCAGTTTGTCACCAAAACTCGGAGAAGCTCGCTACAGAGATTTTTCTCTTTTCCATTAACGCGCCTGAGGCCGAGGCGCGATTAGCAAAGCTCGGTTCGCTTTTCACATTTAAAAAAATTCGTAAATTGTTTTATGTACACAAGTAACTGAAAATCGACTTATGAAAACTCCTTATCCATTAAACATAACAAAGGGTTCAGGTGTATCATTTATAGCACTTACTTTTCAAATAAGGTTCCGAGACCATCGCGCAGCTAAATTTCCAAAAACTGCAAGAAACATTTGTGTCATAATGCACAAGCGCTACAAGCGATTGAGAACGCTGCTTAAGCGATCTAACGACATTTCGCTAGAAACTGGGCTGGGATTTTTATAAACAAAGGGAAAGCAGTGCTGCTGATCGATTTACAATGTGACGTGGCCAATCTAGGGTGAGAATTCGCGCCTCAACCCAGTCCCGAGGCCTCGACACTATTATTTTATTAAAGGGGAATCTCGGAGGGGATTCCGCGAGGATTCCGCTGTTCGGGTTACAGCGGTATGTAATGGGACCGAAATTACAACTCGCTGAATGGTCTTTACCCACTTTATTATTCGTCTTCCATATACACACCGGCCCTCGGCTTCTCGACCGAGTCGGCTCGCACTCTCTGTCTCTCACACTCACACACACTATTGCATTCTCTCGAGGCTTGTTGCCTCCGCACGCCTTAACGCCGTTGCCGATCGTTTGCGCTCGCGCCGCGCGCGCCCTCTCGCTCACTCACACACTCTCTCTCTGTATCTCCCGTACGGCTGCCCTCACGGCCGGCTCGCCGGCCCGTCGATAAGGCAGACCTCCGCTGCTTCTCTGAAGGCGATTCGGCCGCGCTTTCGTGACGATTACGCTCCCGGCGTCTCGGTTTAGCTCTCGCGACACCACTACTAGCTCGTTCTTCCTCTCTCTCGCTCACACACACTTATTTCGCGCACGCAATATAATAACAGGCCCCCTCCTGAGTAAGCTGGACTTACAAGTTACTCGTAATCTTTTGACCTCCGGCTGTCGTCCGGCTCCGTCTGCAGGCTGATCTTCCCGTCTTCTTCCTCGCCTCGTCTTCCTCCTCGCCTCGTCTTCTTCCTCTCCTCGTCTTCTTCTCCACACCTCTCCGTCTCGGATTGGCCCGGCGTCGTTAGTCGTCTCTTCCCGATCCTCGTCGCTTTGGCCGCTCTGGGTTGCAAACACGTCCTCTTCTCGCCTTGTCTCGCTCGACTCTCCCCCGAACTCTCTCTCATACTTCCTCTCTATCTCGCTCTCTTGACTCCTTGCACACACACGCTCGCGCTATCCCGATATTCGCAATCCCTACACTCTCGAATTCTCGATACAGCCGAAAGCTCGTGCGACTGTCGCTCAATACGTGCGTCTTGGGCAACAGTCAAACAAGAATTGACGCGCCGCGCCGATCGCTGCGGCGATGCGCGCTCTCTCCTCTCTAGCCCGGCCAATCAGCGCGCGCGAATCGGCCCCATGACCGTGCTCAACTTGCCCCCCAATTACCCTCAAATCGGGCTAGTGGCCGTCGATACGGCCCCTTCCTCCGACGGATTGACTCCCCGCTCACGCTCTCCCCTACGTTGCTCGATGCACGTACTCGCACACTCTAGCTACAGATTTCCGCGAATTCTCCGGAGGCAGCCGGAGTTACAAGGGTTCCGCGAACACTCTCACTCGCTTTTCTCTTCTCCAAATTCTCTGCTTCCCTGAATCCTTGTCCTCGCTCCTTGTCCTCCGTCTTCTTGGACTCCTCACACCACGCTCGCACACGAAAAGAAACAAGAACACACGCATTAGCAACAATTGCGCCTACAGTACAGAGTACACCGAAAGACACGGCGCACGACGAGTCGCCTCGTCGCAACAAGTTCTGAAAAGTAAAATTTCAATGTGCACTTTATCGCGAAAGCTACGACCGCGCTGCTTAAGCGATCTATCGACATTTCGCTAGAAACTGTTCTTGGATTTTTATAAACAAAAGGAAAGCAGCACTGCTGACTGATTTACAAGCTCCAAATAATCAGTTTATAATGCGCACTTATTCGCGAAAGCTCCGAGATCGCTGCTCGAGTGATCTATTGGCATTTCGTTAGAAACTGGGCTTGGATTTTTATAAACAAAGAAAAAGCAGCGCTCCTGACTGATTTACAAGTTCTAAAAAATTAATTTTAATATCCGTACTTTTTCGCGAAAGCTACGAACGCGCTGCTCAAGCCATCCACCGACGTTTCACTAAAACATGGGCTTGGATATTTATTGAAAAGGGAATGCACCACTCCTGGCCGATTTACAAGCTCTAAATAACTATTCTCGGATTTTAATAAAATACGGGTAGTTCTACTTTTGGTAGGTTTTGGAGTTACGAAAAATTAATTTTATAATTTTGTGGATGAACAATTAAATTCAAATTTTATAGGTCTTACCTGGCTGACCTCTACATTCATTAAACATTTATTCTTTATTAAAAATTTAATTTTCACTAGGTATAAATCACTTACAGGATCATGTTAAATGAAAAGTTCATCGATTAATGACTGACAGTGTTAGAGCTATGACAATTACGCATGAATTTTTTGCTCAAATGTGAGTGTGCGTTTGTCCTTGTCGTATTACAAGTCTGCTAGAGCTTTACAGGTGTTGGCTGATGAACTAGAAATTTGCTTTTATAGCAGTTTAAAATGAGCTGCGTCTCCCCGTACCGATTTTCTTACGTCCGGGTGTAGCCATTTCATCATCTCGAACATCATTATCGTTTTCTATAATGATGCTTGTAGAAAACTTCTGCAGCATTTAGTTGCGATGGCTAGCTGTGGCTTGAGCAGACGTTTGCATCTTTGCGTTAAACTATTGAACAGCAACCTTTGGTTACGGCATCTGCAAAGTCGCTGAGTTCAACCTTGTTTGCCACTTCGGTACTGGGCTATGTAAAGGTTCTTGCGAATTCCTCGTCTGTATTGACGACTGCAAGTTAATTAAGAGGTTGAGATGAAGGAGTAAATGATACACAAACGGGTGTCTTTAAACACTCGTCACAATTCGTTTGATACTTAAAAAATATTAAAAATTTAAAATGAAACAACTTACTTTGTCAAAAACAAGCTGATTAGAAGGTAGAGAGCAAATTCACAGAGTAGGAGTAGTATGGGATCGCGCCGATGGAAAAGGATCCGCAGCAGGATGTAGGAGAGGTTGGCAAGTTGATCAGCAGCCTGAATAAACTTCTTATACGATCTGTCACGTAAAGAATTTGTATGTAAACTGGCCGCTTACTAGATTATGGTTCTAAAAATTGTAACTTATATCTAAAAATTAACAATCAAGTAATTTTTTCCTAAAGCACTAATGAAAATGCTTTAAAATAATTTTACAATACAAACTTAGCAAACGCACTCAATCATTCAGCGAATTATGCTCTTAAACCCAGAGAATTTTTGATGACGTTTAAAAAGGAACGTTCGAGTCAGACCAAGGACGCCTGACATTCAAGTTCTCAAACTAACTCGATACCTCTCCAAAATTCAGAGCACTATGTTTTGTTGAATTTGGAGACTGGGCTTGGATTTTTATGGAAAAGGAAAAGCACCGCTGCTGACACATTTACGAGCTCCGAAATATCAAATTTCAATGCGCACTCTTTCGCGAAAGCTCCGAGATCGCTTCTTTAGCGATCTACCGACATTTCGCGAAAAGCTGTGCTCGGATTTCGGAGTCGGGCGTTGTGACAGGGACACCTCTAGCAGATGAACTGACCTTGAGTCATAACAATAACAAACCGATGTAGTACCGTCTTGCTTCGGCCCGCCCTGTTCCGCGTTCCGCTGTGGTCGCCATGTTTAGCTCTCGCGAACTAATTCACATCTTACAAAATTTATTTGGTTAATTATTAAAAAATAAAATCTATATCTAAGAATAATGTTTATTTGCGGTTTCAAGCATTATTGGCCACGGCCTATTCCATGGAAGGGTAAAAAAACATCCTGCCATACTTTTTTTTTGCACTTATTATTTTTAGCCTCGGACAATTTTTTTACTGATAAATCCTATCGAAAGGAGCAAACGACATAAGCTAGAGCTAGGTTTACTCTAACTTTTCACTATAAAAGATTTGTTTGCACCCCCGCTAATTTTGCTAACATCAATTTTTCTAGGAAAATGTTGCAAAAATCCTCAATATTAGAAGAAAAAAACTTACCAAGCGTCGGGATAATCCCCTTTGTACAGTGAAAAAGAATTTAGCATAAACACTCTAATGATTAAGAGAAAAAAACCTTAATATTATACGCGGTGAAGATAAATTGTTAAACAAATTCAATAATGTTGTTACCATGATGTATGAGATAAACACCTCTAGTATTTATTTCCTGCTCCAACTTCTTCTCGTCGGCGTGGTTTTCCATGAGGAAGCTTGCATCTAACTCCAGTACTATTTTTGCACCGAATTGTGTTAAGATTTTCTAACATTTGGATATTTTATATTTCTTGCTGATCTCCAAATCCTTAATTTATTTCGTAGGTAGGAATGGTGGACTTTTTGCCACAGCGTTTAGCTACTCCATCCTGCAAATATAATGAAACAATATATATGGGTCATTCCTATAAATTTCGTCAAATCGGTAGCGGGGGGGGGGGTGGGTCGCCCAATCAGCCCGCCGATTTTGTATGTTAAAGTACATTAGAAAAAACGGCTATTTCTAAAATTTTAGCCCTCCAGGTGCCCCCTAGCTCCCGTGATAAATTATTGAATTTTCGAAAATCGGGAAAAAATGGCTATTTTCAAACATTTGCACAGGGTTACCTAATCAATATTTTTAAGCCAAAAAATAGGAATCTTCTCGTTATAACGTCAGCTTTCTAGCAAAAAAAGTCCGAGAACCTTAGACTTCAAGTGGCCTTTTCTGTAAGGCAAAACGTAAACACTCATTTTTTGCACTTTTTGCGTATCTTCCATCGCATGCCATTTTTTTGTTTTGTAGTCTATTTGAGCTCTCAAAGTAAAAGTGAAGAAATTTTACGTGATGCAAATGTTTGAAAATAGCCATTTTTTCACGATTTTCCAAAATTCAATAATTTATCACGGGAGCTAGGGGGCACCTGGAGGGCTAAAATTTTAGAAATAGCCGTTTTTTCTAATGTACTTTAACATACAAAATCGGCGGGCTGATTGGGCGACCCCCCCCCCCCCCGCTACCGATTTGACGAAATTTATAGGAATGACCTATATATATATATATATATATATATATATATATAAACTTATTATATTTATTTATTTATTAGTTATAAGAATATATTATACTCACATAATACATTATTCTTCCAATGTTGACGTTGTTGTATCAGAATCAGATGAGGAGGTATAATAATCCTCGTAAACGTGCAGTGCGAACTTAAAATCTTGGCGTACTGTACGGAGCCACTTGTTTATTGCGCACAAATTTTGAACTGCGAAATTTTTCTTCCAGCCAGGAAGGTGATATGTACACCACCGGAGACCGAAATACTGGTGTCTTTAAGGATGGACAGTCAAGATCTTCAATGTTATGGATATGTGGAAAATATGGTTGCAGCTACTCCTTTTTCTGCGGCATTGCAGCTGGTTCATTCGGATTGATGTAGGCCAACTCCTTGATTATATCCATTTTATCTATGAAAATATTACTTATTATTAAGAATAAATTTATATATGAAATAATAAAATATTTAAAATATACTTACAAATGCTACAGCAAGCTTTCTCAACCAATGTAATGTAGAGTATAGTATACTGCTTGAGTACACTTGAAAATGTATACATATACGGAGTAGAGGACTGCTTAAATATACTCGAAACTTGTACCCCTCCTTCCACTAAAAAAGTTTATCAAGCTCGATTCATTCACGCATGCGACGTGCAACGTCTCTTTTCATGTTTCTTCGGACGACATCATTAGCTACCCTTTCTCTCGTACTTTTAAATACGCTTTCCATAGTCCCCACTCTGAAGTATTTTTAACGCATCAATGCTCTACAGCGCGCACGGTGCAGTCGGAACAGCCAGATGCTCGGATTTTTCTTCAAGCACACACAGCTTCCCTCTCACCCGCACTTTTAAATACATTTTCCATAGTGCTCGTTCAGACGTCTGGAAGCACATTTTCGGTGCAGCGATTACCTACAGCATGCGGTGCAGCCGACACTTCCCATACCGATGAAGCTTAACAGAGATTCTTTGCAGGACCAAATATTTGTAATGCTTTTACATTATCCCTAAATAAAAATACCCCCACTCTTTCAGATATTATATTATTTAAACCAAATCGCGGGCGATTTACAATAGAAAGCTTAGACTGTACTGGTATAAATAACATTAATTTTACATTAAATTAAAAAAAAATGTAAGAAAACAATATTTAAAGAAAAAGCCCGTCTAAGTATTCTACCCTGGAGTCTCACATTTCTCGAGCTTTCCCAGCACTTAAACTGTTTCTACTAGTTATATGTGACAATTATTGCATCCACATGCATAGAGTTAAGCTCTTTGTATATACTTGTCGGTCCGTGATACCATTCAAACCACTGCTCTCGGTGCTGTAACAACGTGTGTTTGTGTCTGATATAAATATACTTAAATTGTAAGAAACTGTTTATTAAAAAGTGCACAAATAAAAAGTGTAAATAATAAATCGAGTACAAAAACGTGAACAGTAGAATCTTACTCTACTATTCGTTTGCGGTAACTGTAGTAGGTTCCTGTTTTACCAACTTGTTTTCTTACATCTAAATTAGAGCCCTCTATATTAAATGTTTTGTTATTTATTTAAAAAAAATATATATCAAATATTTATTGTCGTATAAATTAAAGTATCATAATTTTTATTTGTTACAAGTAGATATCACCTTCTGAAAATGGCAGATATTATGGATGAATGCTTACAGCAAGTTAAGCTCTTAGAAGATGTTGATAAATTATTATTTTCTACTACTGCTGCAGTGGATTTATCCACCATAGCACGATGGAAAATCACTTTCTTCTATCAATAAAGACTTTTCGGAAGGTTTTAAGGAATAACAAACTTTCAGTTGCACAAAAACAAAATATTTTATGTACTTTAGCAAAAGTAGAATGTATGAATGCAAGACTTGAAGTTATGGCTAAAAGAAAAAGTGGCGGTGGAGTACAGATAATAAAGAAGACTATCGCTGATCGTGTGGGTTAGATTGATATGGACAACGCTTTTAAAAATCACATGAGGACTGTGGTTATAGCAAATTTAACACATATTGATGTACTTAAATTTCTACGAGACGCGTCAATATTATTTTCACGAGGAATAAAAAAGATAATTGCTAAACACAAAGCTTTAACAGTGAACACTGTTTTGTCATGTAAATTCAAAAAAATATGTACAAAAAATAATGAAGATGCAGAAGAAAAAGAGTGCATTGAGATAAAATATTTTAACACACAAAATTATGAAATTTTATATTTTCTATTCGTGGATATTGAGGAATTTCAGGAACGTGACTCTGGCTGGACTCTTCATTCAATTGAAAATATACAGTTAAACATAAATAAATTTAATCCAATATGTACTAGCAGCTCTTATATACCCTTACCAGCATTTATAGAAAGTATATATAAAAGGAAAGCATGTATCAATGTTCAAAACTATGATAACAAATGCTTCATATGCGCAATTTTATCTGCATTGTATCCCGTAGAACGTACAAATCATCCTAACAGAATAAGTAATTACGTTCAATATGAAAACACCTTAGATATGAAAGGTATTGAGTTCCCTGTATCATTTAAAAATATACCAAGATTTGAAAAGCAAAATACTACAATCTCCATCAATGTTTTTTGATTAGATAATACAAATCTTGTACCTCTCTATTCAACATCTTGTAAAAAGAGTAATCGTGTAAATCTTCTGTTACTAACGAATGATAAGTTAGATGATAGTGGTGAGTTTGTATTATCAGAGTCACATTATGTATACATAAAACATCTATCGCGTTTCATTAGTAATGATTTTAGCAAAAAAGGAAGAAGACTATTTATATGTGATAGATGTCTAAATTTTTTTTACAAAGAAGATAATTTAACTAAGCATGAAGAACACTAAAAAGTTAAATAATTATAAAATAAGACTTCCAAGTGAATATAATAATGTTATAATATTCAAAAATCATTGCTGTAATGAAAAGTTACCGTTTATAATATATGCAGACTGTGAGTGTTAAAACCAATAAGACAAGATGTGAAAACTAACACTCGACCAGTACAAAGTCATGAAATTTATAGTATAGGATACTATCTTAAATGTAGTTACAATGACTCCTTATCGAAATATAACTTTTATAGAGGTCATGAAGCTTCAAGATAGTTTGCTAAACAGTTAAAAAATATAGAAGAACAAATAAGTGCTTTATATGCGAATCCTTTACCCATGCCAGTTCTATCTCAAGCTGAAATAACAGATTATTATAATGCAAAAACGTGTCACATTTGTAAAAAGAAAATTAAATAACGATGTTAAGGTACGCAATCACTGTCATCCTACTGGAAAATATCGAGGACCTGCACATACTACCTGCAATCTAAACTATCAAGTCTCTAAAATTATTCCAGTTGTGTTTTATAATTTAAGTAGTTATGATGCACATTTTATTATATCGGATACTATTTCCCAGGACAAATTGATTTACTCCCTTTAACAAAGGAAAACTATATTTCATTTACAAAACATGTAGAGAATGGTAAAATTAAATTTAGATTTTTAGATTCATTTCGGTTTATAGCTTCTTCTCTAAAAAAATTGGCATCACATCTACAGGACTACAGAATTGTTAATAAAAGGTTTAATGATCATAGCAGAGAACAGATTGATCTGTTAACGAGAAAAGGTGTTTTACCTTATGAGTATATAAGCTCATGGGACAAGCTAAAAGATTGCGAATTACCCAAAAAAGATGATTTTTTTAGTATGCTGAATGATTCGCATATATCTGATAGTGATTATGAATATGCACAAAATGTGTGGAAAACATTTAATGTTAAAAAACTTGGTGAATATTCTGACCTCTACATGAAAACTGACATCTTCCTACTAGCAGATGTCTTTGAAAATTTTCGAGACCAGAGTATGCAAGTCTATGGCCTCGAGCCTGCTCACTATTATACTACTCCAGGCTTTTCCTCGGATGCAATGCTTAAACATACAGGTGTTTAATTAAAACTTTTAACAGATATTGATATGGTACTTTTTATAGAGCGTGGAATCCGAGGTGGTTTAAGTCAGTGTTCAAATCGGTATGCAGCAGCCAATCATAAGTATATGCTTACAAAGTATAATAAAGATAAAGAAAATGAATATTTAATTTATTTAGATGCGAATAATTTGTATGGATTCGGACTTTCACAATGTCTTCCATACAATGAATTTGAGTGGTTTGAAAATTTAAAAATATTTTCCATCGCATCAGATGCTTCTCATGGTTATATTTTAGAAGTTGATTTAGATTATCCTAGCAAAATACACGATGAGCATATTGATTTACCATTTTGTCCAGAACATGCATAAACCTCCTGGATCAAAGCAAGAAAAACTTTTAGCTACGCTTCATCCTAAAAAAAATTATGTAATTCATTATGTTGCTCTCCAACAAGCTCTTTTTGACGGTCTTCGTCTCATTAAAATACATAAAATTCTAAAATTCAAGCAGTCCCCATGGCTCAAACCATATATTGATTTGAACACTAATATGCGAGCAGTAGCAAAAAATGAATTTGAAAAGAATTTTTTCAAGTTAATGTACAATGCAGTATTTTGAAATACTATGGAAAACGTAAGAAAACGAGTTTCAATCAAGCTTATGAGTAAATATGATGGAAGATATGGTGTAGAAGCTCAAATTTCAAAGCAAAACTTTCATAGTAGTTCAATATTTAATGAAAATTTAGTTGCCATACAGCTAAATAAAACTGATATACTTATAAATAAACCAATTTATGTTCTAGATATCTACAAGACATTGATATATGATTTTCATTATAATTATATGCGACAAGTGTATAAAGATGTTTATAATTTATTGTATACAGATACTGATAGTTTTATCTACGCTATTAAATGTAACGATTTTTATGAAGATATGAAAGGAAATATTCATTGATTCGATACTTCAGATTATCCTTCAGATAATATATTTAACATTCCTCGTGATAAAAAAGTCGTGGGACTCATGAAAGATGAGTGTAATGGTCAGATTCTTACGGAGTTCGTCGGATTGAGAAGCAAAATGTTCAGTACACGTGTTAATAATCAAGATAGTATGAAAAAAATTAAAGGTATTAAGGCTTCAGTTGTAAAGAAAACCATTGAATTTAGTGACTACTTAAACTGTCTACGAAATTCATGCATCAGAGTGGAGAGCAGTATGCTATAAGATCAAAACTTCATAACGTCGAGACCATTAAACAGAGAAAGATCGCTCTTAGTCCTTATGACGATAAAAGATTCCTTCAAGAGAACAGTACCGATACGCTTGCCTGGGGGCATTACATAATACTACAAAATGGGTAAGTTCAAATTATAACTATACACATGTTTTATACGAAATTCAATTTAGAAACGTTTGATTTCAGCAAAGAGAAGTGTGTACGATTCAAGGAGGAGCCAACCATTCACTTGATGTATACATGGAGATTTGCACATCATGAAGCTCGATGTGGAAAGTGGGAGGAGGTAGCACGTGATCGAGAACTTTTCAGGCGAAGAATCGTACAAGCGAATGAAATTATAATACCTATACTTATAAAAAAAATTGAGGAAATGTAAAATAAATGAACAATAAATTCTTTTTTATTAATTATAATTCATTTGTGTGTGTATGTGTGTTTACATATCACTCTTATTAATCCAACTGTTATGAGTATTATCAAAACCTAACCATTTTACATAAACTCTATTACCACTTTTTTTCAAAACCTTTTCAATCAAATAGATATCTGGATATTTAATCTTGAGAAGTTCTTCCTCATAGAATCCTCCAGCTATTGGCTTGTCTTGATAATCCTTTAGATGATAAGTGTAGGGCTTTGTAGGTGTAAAGACTTCGGTTGACTAATTGGGTGTATAGCCTTTGTCGAAAACCTCCTTGTTTCTGCTTACACGCACCTTATCTCCTATTTTAAATTTAGCTTGTTTAAACAGACCTCTTTTCAGCTTTTGAATTCGATTAAGTATTTCTTTAACTTTGTATCTATTCACTTCAGCAGGCTTCATTCCTATTATTCGATGTCGACTATTATCATACTACAAAGTTACATCTTGTAAAATGACCAACCATTTATATGTGGCACGTAGACTAAATAACTTCCACATATTGCTTTTTAGAGTGTGATTGAAATGTTCACAAATTGATGCTTTAAGATTACTGTAAGCGGAATATAGATGAATTTTGTAACTTTTCATTAGTTTTTTTTTCATTTTTCATTTTTTTTTTCATTCATCAAAATCCTTATTGTAAAACTTCTTCCCACGATCTCTTTGCAAATTTTTTGGAACTCTTTTTTGCATTAGTATTGATTTCATAGCTTGAGCTACACACTTATCAGTTTTTTGTTTCACTGACACAGTCCAAGCATACTTTGAGAATAAATCGATAACAGTGAGCAGGTATTTAAACCCTTTATTCTGTTTGGCATATGGAATCATTTCAACAAGATCTGCCTGCCATGTTTCGTCGATGTCTTTGATGAGAAAAGAGCGACGTGGCTAATTACGTCGAGCAGGTTTATGAAGTTCCTCCACTAGTTCTGCTTTCATCCTGATTTACTGTAGAATTCAATATTTGTAATTTCTCATGAAAATCTGCTAGCGTATTATTTATTCTAGATAGCTCAGCTTCAATAATTATAATTTTGTCATTTACTACCTCCTGCAAATCTTTGACAATTTTTTCAGTTCTTCGTTCAATTAAATTATTTACAGACTTTAAATTTATAGCATCATCTTGATCTGCAGCATCACCTACATGACACAGTTTTCGGTTCTCTAAATCAAAATTTCCATCACCAGTCAGCTTGAATCCTAGTCCAGGCGGTCCTCGAGATACGTCTCCGTGGACTAGCTGACGTCTAAACACGTCAAATAATTTCAGCTTCACGTAGCTCCTCAATAATTCATTGTATTTCGTTTGTATGTTATTATTGCCAGCAGTTGTTTCAGCTACAAGTAGCCTTAAACGATCTACAAGCTCGTTTGGATCATCCCAATAAATTTAATCCATATAAGTATTTTTACGAGCGATCTTATACGACATGAGCCTCTTACCACGTTTGCCAATCTTGAGAATTTTACTCACAAAATTCGTATATTTTTTACTTGCTTTTTCACGAATATTCTCCGCCGGATCATAGTATTTTTTGTGTGCACTTGTAGCCTTTAGAATCGTAGCATTTTTTTTTATCATCATCAGTGATTGAAGTATCATCAGGATATTTCTTAAATAATAATTCAACGAGACCTGAAGTCTTTGCATACTCTTTGACACCGATGATGACTTAATCGTTTCTAAAACTTATTGGAATATTTGGCGTAATTGAACCATTACGCATTTTTTGCACCCCATATGGTGTATCTAAGGTTTGTGTTTGTCCATTAAGCAACAATTGAACGTTTTTATCAACACTATCGTCAGTTTTTTCATCATCCAAATCATGAGCATCATCTTTAGTGATGGTTTCTTCCTGATCCGAAATATCTAAATCACTAACAGCTGATTCAAAAGCTGATTCTCCGATATCGTCGTCGTCGTCGGCTTTCTTTCTAATCCATTCTAATTTTGTCTTCTTTCTCGTTTCTTTTTTAACTGCGACTGCTGCTGCTGCTGCTGCTGGCGATAAATTTATTTCACTTACATTGATGAGCTTTTCTAGAGGTTGAACGATTGGCTTAAACGAGTCATTCAAACTTTTTTCCGCTTCTAATTTATGTAGCTTTAATAAATTATACTTTCTTTTTACAGCGTTTCGAGCTTTCTCAACTTCACGCAGGACTGTAGTATTTTTATTAAAATCAGACATCTTGATAGTTTAGAGTCTCAAAACTGAATGCTAAATTTATTGCGAATTCTGTATATTTATTACAAACTGATCAAAGCCTTTTCTGTAGAGACCATCATTAATATGACGATCTTTGTCTATGACGAGAAAACTATGATTGCCATCATTCCAGCACATTGAGCAAATATCTTTGAAACGTTGATATGTCATATCTGTATTAACATGATCGTTGTAAACATGTTTTAAATTCATATCAGTTTGTCGGAAAATCACCAACAAATTGACATTGTCGCGCACCAATTGTTTCGGTACTTGTGCATACGACTGACACAAGTAAAAGTAATCTACACTTTTATGTCTACCCATGCAGTAAAAAGCTTTGACATTATCCTGCTTTTCACAAGCAATATCATCAAAGACAAAAATTGAATTTGGTTGAGCTTCAACGGCTGATATGACAAGATCGTGTTCACCGAACGGCAAGTACTTGATTCACTCGAAAGGCTCGACAAGTTGCTTTAAAAATTTATATTTTGGCTAATTTAGAGATTTCGAGTATACGTAAACATTTTTAAATACTAGACCATTAGGATAAATGATCAGTGATAAGAGAGCGTTCGTTTTACCGCAATTGGACGGACCACAAAAGACCGCTCTTATACTGCTGGGTAATAATTTTCCATGACGATTCTGCTGTTTTTTCTGTCGAGTCAAAAGATCAAAATTAATCACATGCGATTCCGCTGACTGCTTCTTGAGATCCATCATGCTTCTATTCCATATCACGACTGACCTCCGAGATATTATAAATGCAAGCATTTATATTTTTTCTCAGTAAGTCAAGCGTGAGCTCGCATGAGTATGAGTTAGCATCATGTAGAAAAAAAAGGGGTTCAGGCTTATGGTAAAAATTGATTAACAAATTGCCCATTGAACTCATGTAACTGGTTATCAGTACAGAGAACTGGGTACTAAACTTGCTAAACGTCTAGCTCGTGGAGCTCCAGGAATCAATCCTCTGGACGCTGGTTTGAAAGAAAGAGCGACAGCTTTTGCCGTAGCAAATACCATGAAGTTAAAATCTAAGCTTGGTATGGGTGTTGGAGGAAGTAGATCTCTCGAACCTAAAAAGATTACGATAAAAAGATTGATCGAGAAAATCTGTCATTCCTGACAATGACTCTCGCTCTATGATTAAGTCAGCGCTAAAGACTGCTCATGAGCATGTGAAAAAAATCGGTGGGAAAAGTAAAGTTAGTGTTCCACTCATATTGCCTGTTGCCAGCAAAGTAGGTGGCTTTCTTCTAGCAAGTCCAACAAAATCAGTCTTTGGTGCGATGTTCCATAAAACATTATTGAAGGACTCGTTAGCATTCTGCGTCTGTCCACCTAAACATTTTCTAAGAAGCTCCGGCTTAGACAGTTTTTTAAACACATTTTCAATTTCATCTAAAGTTGCTTTTAGTATTGCTGGAGGAGGGACATTATCTTGTTCTTTATAATATTAAATAATTGTAAAAACACCATTGTAAGATCTATGACTTCGACGTAGCCATGTACCATCACCTTGAACTCCTGTGTGTCGCGTAGAAGCTACAACTTCGTCTGGAGTATTTTTAATGATGAAAATATTACAATTTTTAATGATTTCACTCAGTTAATAAATAAGTAAAATGTTGAATACGAGAACTATTTTTTTGTTTATTTTAATCACGTTGATTAAAAGGTACATAAACGATTTTTCACCGAAGTTGACATAATAACCATGTCTTTCACACATTTAAATTTTTTTTCGCAAATGAGATTATATTTATATATTGTGCAATGCAATGCATATCCTGGCCCAGCAAAGGTGTCACAAAACACAAAAGCCGAGCACTGCTCATCTCCAGTGGCAGAGGTGTGGTAACGCAGAATCTCCAACACTACTTCCATACAATACTTCCAGATCATAGTTTCTGACTTGTTCTTCGTTGCTTAAGTCAACGAATGCTTGAGGATTTTGCTTCAACGGTAATCAGATTACTGAAGTAACTTTTGTTTTTGGCCTGCCTTTCACATTTATTTGTTTTGTAGTTATTAACTTCTTTTTTGCTGTAGTGTTTTTTTCTGGCTCGGATATCTTTTTTCACCATTAACTTGCACTGATTCAGCGATTTTTGTTTCATCAAATCCATTGGCCTTATCTGGTTCAAATAGATCAACTTCATAACTGACATTCACTGACTCTTTAATCTTTTTCTCATCGCTGATTTGAGCTGGATCAGTAATCTTTTCTCCACCAGTGATTTGTACTGACTCAGCAATTTCTTTTTCATCGAAGAAAGTGTCTTGTTCTGATTGACATATCATCTTTTGCTTTTTCAAATCACTTTACAAACGAAGCTTTTTTTTAAAACTATCTACGATAGTTTCAGGGTTTTTCTGAAATTCTTAAGTATGTTTCTCTAACGTATTTTCAGCAACATTCTTTCTAAACTTCTCTCTTCACACTTTCATAAGATTTCTCCATTGATGTTATCTTCTTAGCTCTGTCAATGTCTTTGTCATTAATATTCTCTTCTTCATGGTCTTTAAGAAGATTATGTAAGACTATCATCTAACCTACAAAATCGTTTTAAAATATTTAAAAACTTGTTTTTATTGATTAGTTAATTAATGAAAACAACTCAACAAGAAAAATAAAAACTTTTAATTAATAGAAATTCATTGCATCATATTTTTATAAAAAGTAACCTAAGTCCGTTTTCGCTTTGGATTATGAATTATGTCAACGAATGCTTGAGGATTTTGTTTCAACGGTAATCCGATTACTAAAGTAACTTTTCCTTTTGGCCTGCATTTCACGTTTATTTGTTTTGTACTTATTAACTTCTTTTTTGCTCTACTGTTTTTTTCTGGTTCGAATATCTTTTTTTCACCATTGACTTGCACTGATTCAGTGATTTTTAGCGTGGGGGGTGTGGGGAGGGCTTTCATATTTTCCAAAATAACATAAAAATGAATGATTTTTACGTTATTTGGTGGGGGGGGGGGGGGGGG
>QLSS01000874.1:9480-25862 GCA_024372645.1 Trichomalopsis sarcophagae | reverse complement strand
ATTGCGACGTGTAGCCTGTTTGGCTGCACGTGTACACGATGCAGTATCAACACGCGTGAATAATATTGTTCCCTGCTGCAAATTGCAAGTAGCAGAGAATCTAAACACTTGTTGTCGTAGCGCCGAGGAAAATAACCTCACCTGCTAACCACGCGGGGCAACGATGGCTCCCCTGCAGGGTTAGCAGGAGACTAAGTCGATATGCTAGCGCCGCTGCGTTCTGCCAGGTGTTGTCGGGCTACTGTACCGACACAGCCGTCGCGCACCTTATCCTGTACACACCAGGAGTCGTGTCGCGACTCGGGACGCGAGATCTGGACGAGTGCGGCGCACGACACTGAACGAAGTGACGAGTGCGCACCTTCGCCGCGCAGAAACGTGCACGCCGCGATAGCGCGGGTCGAGCGGGAGAGGGAATTAGAGAGACTGCGAGTGAGAGAGAACGCGCCGCGGGAGAGCGGGCGCGGAGAAAGAGGTTCGCGCGCGAATCTATGCACCGCCGCGAAGCTGACGCGACTAGTGGGGGGAGCGCGCCTACACCAGCTAGTGCAATGCTAGCCGAGTCATGTCGCCGCACTGGTGCGACCCAGTGCGCCAATAGGAGTCCCGTGCACCGCGACTGCACGGTAACTTAAACCTAACTTCAAAGCGAAATGACGCCGCTGAAGTATATTCCGTGTTAGCGCTGTCTCTCTCTCTTTCTCTCTCTCTCTCTCTCTCTTGCTCATTGGACGTGAAAGAAAGGAAGCGTCCGCGTAGTTGACGCCGGCGGTTTGGCGCCATAAATAATTAATATAGAGGGAACGGATTGGGGTTTTTCCGGGAACGCGCAGGGTAATGGGAAGAAGGAGATTTCATTCTTCATCAGAATTGTCTCAACCGTTCGACGAACAGGACGCTACCGAGATCACGTACGAGGGAGTTGGAGAAGCCGTTGGTTTGTGGAAGTTCGAGTGGAGAAGTAGAAGACTATGCATACTCGGCACACAGTCACAAAATTAATGTTCGGTGAGTGTTTGGAGTTTTGGTTTTAGCGACGCGAGTAACGGTGCGTTTCGTGCAGCGAGAGAATACTCGTTTCGCATGCGTTGAGACGCAGTAGATCAAAGGGATCCCGCCATCTTTATAGCATTATTATTTGATTTATTCAAAATTTTTTCATAATTTTTATATTCATACTTTAGAGTTATATTTGTAGGATTTTTTTCCACATATTATATAGATTTTTTTTATTTTTAGACGATACGATGTTGCTTTAGTTATCCATTTTTTCTTAATTCTTAGTCTTTATAAATTTTATATAAAACAATTTAACAAACTATAAACATACGGGCATTTACGCAGTCACAAACGAACTCAAAATGGCGGACGCGGGCAAGAACATATTCTCAAGTACACTTCGAAAGAGCACCATAGTCACTCGAAGCGCCGCCGGGAAATTATTAAAAGCACAGTTAAATGAGACGCTCAACGCTGTTCTCACTACAGACGACGCGAATCAATCTATTATCGACGATCCCTCGTTAAACGCCAACTGAGCACGAAAAGGTCACGAAGTTCTAAAATATCTCTTAGAGAAATCAGACGAAACGTCGGAAATCGTCAGTGATTTGGATAAAAAGCACGAGCATGAACGAGTCGAACAGAACGATTCAAAATACACACATTTAAATATTGACTACGATACGCTTAAAACAAGAATGACGACTTGGAAATATTTAAAGAAAACGTCGACAAATCCATTGACAGTTAAGTAGCTCTTAAACTTTCCGAACTCCGTCTCGAGTCTCAACCGGAAATAAGCCCTTCACCAAACGTAGAAGCTCTAATTAACATGGCTATATGAAAACATGAGGAAGACGCGGAAGTATTATTAATGATAATGAAAAATGACATAACCACAAAATTAACTGCTTTGACGAATACAAGTCAAAATTTATTAAAAATAACTCAATCGATTGAAACACGCATCAAATCACTTGAGGTTGAACATACAACATATAATAACACACTTCTCAAATTCACAAAAAATTCACACAAAATTAACAAAATTCGGTCTTCGAGTCATGAAATTACTTTAGACGGACATAACACAATTCTGAATCTCACATCCAAATCACCTAAGTTACAACCGCAAACTTTCAAAGCCGATAGCAAAGAAAAACCTATGCGGTATTTGCGCGATCTTAAAAGATATATAGATGTCTTAAACGTGTACGGCACCGAAATGAATATAATAATTAGTCAAACGTTAGAAAATACAGCTTCCTCGTGGTTCGACATTGCAAAGCAAACCATAAACTCTATGTCTGATTTCGAGAGAAAATTTAAAGTATGATTCTGGAACGAGTGGTCACGAAAAGTAGAATACAACAGATATAATTCTGGCTCAAAATTCTCTCATCTCGAACATGCTATGTACGTGTGGGGATTCGCACAAGACTTAGAATGAAATTTCTCGGAAGCCGAGCTCGTACGAAAAATCTCGAACCATTTCGACTGTGATATTTGTTTTACTGTAAAATCACAAAATATTTCTACTCAAGACAAATTTTTCGAGTTACTTGCATTTAAAGACAACGATCATAGTCAAAGACAATCTTCATTTAAGAAAAAATCTAATTCTGATGATTCGAACGCAGAATCTTCTGGCAATTATAAAACACATAAACCTGAAAATCAACAAACAAATTTTCAAAATAAAAATTTTCAGAAGCAATCTCCTCAAGCACAAACGCTGAATCCAATCGAAACAAAAGCGAGTATTACGATAAAGGCTCCTGCTAAAGAAACGGGTACAAAACCCAAGACAATAACTTTTAAACCTACTATGCATAACTTTTCATTAGAAGATTCTTTAAATGATGCCTAAAAGACACTTGGAGTCTGCCAAAAAACCAATAACAGTTGTTTCTTGTGCCTCGGAAAACAATATAAGAAACATTTCAAAAATACGAGAAACAACTAATATACAGATTCTAACTTGTACAATTTTCAATAATTCACGAGATGATTTACTATATGAATCCGACGAAAACACTAAAAACGACGAAATTTGTCCCTGCCCGGAAATTACAATTAAAATCAACAATATTCCGGTAAAAGCCTAAATTGACACCGGTAGTCAAGTCACGTGTATTTCTGTAAAGTTCTACAATTCCAACTTTGAAAAATTTGAAAGCGTTGTGACTTTGCCTATCGTAGGTACTATAATCAGAGGTGCTACGGGATTAAAATCGACACGGTTAAATAAACAATTAATGTGCCCTACAGAAATCGGTACTTATACAATAGACTTGATCTTCTTGATTATTCCAAAATTAATACGAGATTGTATTATCGGAATCGATGCAATCAAAGAGCTCGGTTTTCTCATAGATATAAAATACGATGAAATAACAATCCGTATAGAAAATACAATTGAAAAAATATCTTATAAAAATCAGAATTTATTAGAATCAAACATGGATCATCGTTATACAGAAATTATCGAGGAAGATATAACTAATGATGTTTATCTTTGTTACGTCTTGTCTATCCACACTAGAATAGGCAGAAACGTAATGCTATGGGTAGTGGCAGGGCTAGAAACAATGTTAGTACGCGCCTAACACTGTAAGTAACTAAGTAAGATAACTTACCTTTTGAGTGCGATGATGCTTCGTTGCAAGCAAGGAGATTCAGCCTCGTATTGGGTAAATAGGATGTTGTTTGTAAAGAACGTTTAAACAAATTCTATTTCACTGCAACTCTATTATTTATTTAACTAACTATATAAAATTATTTTACAATATTATTCACGTAAACGGCAATGAAACTTTATACGGATATTTATAAGAAAAATTACTTTCACGAGTATATCGCCAATTGTCGAACCGACGTGTACGGAGTCCGCGATCTTGTACGAACTGCTTAATTGAGTTCATGCAAGGCCTTTCAAAATCTTGTTCGTAACGTAATATTTGCAATATTTACAAACTTAAAATTACAGAAAATGTATACATAAAAAGTGGCGCTCGCTTACGACGTCACGAAGTGCTGATGTCTTGATTCGACAGTGGCCTGCATTCGGCTGCGTGTCGAAACTTTTCAGCGTAGGCAATGCATTCTTTTTTTTGTGAGTTTGGATTTCAATGTATTTTAATTTTATTTTAGTTTTTGCAATAAATCACACGACGTGACACCTCGGGGCCCAAGATATTGCAATTAATGAGAATTAATTGCAATGAGAATTTAAATTCAAACTCTCCGCAAAAAAAAAATGCTAGTACTGAAGAATTGAAGTTCGTTGACTCTCGATTAGGTCAGCGTTACAAAAGTGTTTAGCAGACGGATTTTGCTTATAAAGAGTAAGTTATAACGTCAGGTGAGTACAGTTTATTTTTACAAGTGGCAAGGTATATATATATATATATATATATAGTAAAAATGTATGGATTTCCCCGAAAGCGATATGCGCCCGTATGCGTTAGTATATTTTATAACTTATTTTTTTTGGTATTATTATTACTATTTAATTAGATGTTGCTAAATATATAAATTTATTATTTAGTTTCAGGATTGGCGATACGTACGAGCTGTTAAGAAGGCTAAGAGAAACAACTTGCTCTCTCCAATACCGCCAAAGGTCGGTTATCGGAAATATGTCCGTGTCTGTGTAAGTTTTGTTCTCTTCCTTTTCTATGTTTATAAATTATAATTTATTTTTATTAATGTAAACTTAAACTAATATATATCTTTGGTTTTTTTTTGTTTTTATAGTTCCAAGATTGGCAATCTACCCGCTCTTGGAGGCGTTGCGACCGTCGTATCAACGACGGTTACCTGGAAGGTGAATATGGTCCTGAGGAAGACACCTGGGGACTTCGCCTTCTATTTTATTACGAATTACAGGTTTATACGAATTCTGTTAATTGGATCTATATTGAGGTGTTTAACTCAAATAATGTAGTTATTTTAGGACCTATAATTAAGCATCGTTAGGATTGTAATTGTATATGATTGATAAATTATTAAAATTAATTGTAATTTTCCTTATTTACCTATTCACATTCTTCCCATTCCTTTAAATCGCTCAATATTTAATTTATTAAATAATTTCAAATCTAACTAAAATTAAAAATTTTAAATCACTAATAATGTTTACAATTTTATTTCTACATAAACTAATATTTAACGTAAAGATAAACTTACATCGTTAGATGTAAATCTTCAGGGTCGAGATATGGCAATAGAAAAACAATAAAACATGAATGTGTTCTAGAACTACCCTGGTAGAGATTTGACTGGTTGAACCAGTCAATATCCTAGCGGCTCGGCAGATTCATTCGGTAGAATCCTGAGTAGAAATACACTTGAATTCTCGACGAAAACTCGGATCGACCGTGTATTGAAAATCGCATAAATAGTAATTGTAGACGGAGAATATCATAATAAATTTGTATGATAATCAAGGACTACAGAGTCGATAAAATAAGTCATAAGACTTTATATTTAAGCAATTTATCTTTTATAATAATATATATTGAAGCGATACTGATAGATAGCAGATAACTGTAACCTTCTGCGCATGCGTTTACTGGTCATGGCAGTCGCTGCGCAATACCAACTATAGAGCGCCTATAAGTCTTATAGATATAGCTCTCAATTTTCCGTTGCTTCGTCTGCCTTACATGTATATATGTATATACGCGAATCGGAGTTGTATTTATATTAAAAATAAATCGATAGTGCATAGTTAAATTACGCTGACAAGAAAAGTGAGGTGTTGTAAGCTTGTATGAAAAACTTTGTGATAAAAGACGTGTATATTTAATTAATCTAATCTAACCTCAAATGATGAACATTGGACGTTGTAAAAATTTTAAAAGTAATAAACGAGCTGCTGAAGAAATGGAGAAAAAAGCTGAACTGTTAAGTAAATATAATGAAATTAAAGAAAAAATGAGAAAAATTACGGAAGCTAGTCTACAAGAAAGCCAGTCTGCATGTGAGGAGCCAGTCAGTCACGTGGATGAAAATCATGATGCTCCAAATCCTGAGCATCATCAGTACCTTCAAAATTATTTTTCCTGCAGAAAAAAAAATCTGATGAAGCTGCATCTTGTCTTGCTAGAAGTGCTGATGAAAGGATAGAGTGTAAAAATGTGTCTGAAAGTGAAAGAGAAAATGATAATGAGACCATTCTTCAATTTCAACAGTGGTTCAATAAATTAGAAACTAATAAAAGTAAGCTGATTTCAGACCTTCAAGGATGGATAGTTGATAACGGAGTGCCTCAAGCTACATCGGACAAGTTACTATCAATCTTGAACAATCGATTAGCTATCAGTGTACCAGTGTGTTCAAAAACTCTTTTAGAGAGCGATATCAAGTTTGACATCAAACCCATGACGGTTAGCACTGAAACAATTGGAGAATACTACTATTTTGGTATTGAAGAAAAATTAAAAGCGATAGTCAATGTATATAGTTAGACAGTTAGACTCAGTGCAGGATTGAAAAGTGAATTGCACAGAAGAACAAAATTAATAAACTCAAATATTCCTGAAGAATTTCCCAGGAAAATGAGATCCACTACAGATTATACCAAATACAAGGCAGTAGAATTCAAATTTTTTGCTTTGTATGCAGCTCGAGTCGTATTCCAAGAGTTGGCGTCAACAGTTATTTACAATCATCTTATGCTATTTACTGTAGCATGTAGATTGATGTGCTACGACGATCCACTACCTTACATTGATTCTGCTAGAAGGTATTTCAAGCAATTTGTTGACGAAGCAGTTGGGATTTATGGACCATCGTTTCTTTCACTGAATGTACACAATCTCATTCATTTGTGTGATGATGTGGAGACAACAAGTTGCAATTTCAATGAATTGAGTGCTTTCTGTTTTGAGTCATACTTGGGATCTGTGAGTCGTATGCTGAGATCACCTACTCACATTGCAACTCAATATTGTAGACGAGTGTTGGAAAAAGAAATGTTTACGAAAGCAGTATCAAAATGTGATTTGCAAATTGAAATTCAATGGAATGGTACTCTCTACAACTTCTCCCAACAGTACAATTCTTTTAAAAGATGGGAATGTAGCTGAAATATGTGAATTCGTGTCTCAGTCAAGTGGGATTGTAGTGAAAATTAAAAAATATGCAAGAAAAGTCGCATTATTCCAAACTCCTTGTGATTCAGGATTGTTGAATAAATAGGAAGTGAATAACTTATCAACATTTACCACAGAAGTCCCATTGAAGAAGATTGTGCAGAAATTTGTAAATTTTCACATCAATTTGTCAACAATGGAATCCACAAGAAATGTGGTTGTCCCATTACTTCACTAGGAATCTACTTTTATTTAACAAGGTATGTAAATACAAAATAATAAGCTTTATAAACTATTTCCTTATCCTGTTTGAAAATTCAAATTTACATCTATATCGTTTTGTTTTTGTGTATAAAGGTTACTAAATCACATTGAAAAACATTAACCTGCATATTATGTGGATGCATATGTGAACATATTTTAATTTAATAAATATACTCTTATTACAGGATGAGTGACAGTGAGGACTTGGATGTTGACCTGTATGACTTGTTCCTATCCCCGGATCTTCTCGGAGTCCTTGGCGGGGAAAAGGAAGTGAATTGGCGTTAGCCCCAACGTTTAACAGTTTGGTGGCCCTGAAAAGGGCCGGTTATGTTTGATCGGGTTAAATTAGGCGAGGTTTCAGAGCTCGCTGTGGTGAGCGGTGACGAGGTCGCTTGATCAGTTCCTTGAGGGAGAGGAGGCGGCTCCTTGAGCGACTCCTGTGCTTCTCCGCCGTAGTATGTAGTTGCGCCTTCCTCTCGGCGATCACGGCGCGAGCCTGTTGTGCGCGTCGCTGAGCAGCACTTAGTTTTCGTGGATCCCGGAGCTCTTGCAGGCGGAACCTGTCCTTGTTCTCGCAGATGGTGTTGCGGGCCGGAGGTACGTGGAGTGGTCGAGGGCAGGTGGGTTTGCGTAAAACTACCTCTCTTTCAGCGTCGAGACGAAGCTGCTCTGCTGCTGATGGTCGAAGTTCGAAGAGAGTTTCTTCGTCCGTCAGCTGGAGCTGGACTGCTCTCGGCGGGTTGTGGCGCACGGGAGCGGGGGCGCTCTTAGAATCAGCTAACTTGACCGGCCGGCGCCTCTGATATACAGGGAGTTTCTTGACGCACTCAGGGTCGAACTCCTCGAGTGTCCGGATGCCGTGGAGTATTATTAATTTTGGGGCGGGCCTGGTCGCGGCGACGTCAGGTGCGGAGATGGCGAACTGGGCGACGGCGGGTTTGGCGGTGACTTCTTTGGTTTTCTTGCGTCGTTGGTTGCGGGCTCGTCGTTGCTCCTCAGTGCGTATTCGACCCATGTATCGCTCCTTCCCTTGCTAAGGCCAACTAGCGTCCTTTAGCCTAGAGGCACGACTACTCGTTGCCCGGGACCTCTTAGTCGGCTTCCCAGGACAAGTCAACCGGGAAGCGTTTCGGATGGATCCGGGTCGTGCAGCCGTGGCGCGTCTAGTTGGGCCTTTGCCGAGCTCGTACCGGGATAATTCGACCGGCTCTCACTCGGCTCTGCAGTCACGAGGACTGACTTGCGTTCGAGATCGCGGAGGGGGGAGAATACAGGGCGGTGATGGAAACCGTGTCCGGGAGCCAAGGCTTCGTCCGGTCGTCCGGCTCGCACGACTGATAGAGATAGACTGGCTGCTCCGCGCGCTGCTCTGTGCTATAGTCCGGGAGCGCGGACCTCAGAGAGAGTCCGGGGACTCGATGCTCCTTCGTGCGTTGCAGTAGGAAGAGGGTCTCGCAGAAAATCTCTTAAAGCCGAGGTAGTAGAAAATACTTTTATTCGGTAGTCTGAGCCCTAGGCTGACCGTCCTCTAGGGGGCGTCTCGACTCGCTGGTCGAGTGCGAGAGCGGGAGAGGTCTGCACCGAGCGGAGGCCGGGAGACGACTGACGGCGCGAGCGAGAGCGCGGCCGCCTTTTATAGGCTTGCGGCGTTCTGCTCCGACGCGTGCGCGGAGTCGGGGAAGGATCGTGCGCAAGAGACTATGGGAGAGCGGGTATCAGACTTCTCACTCGTACAATTTGTTCACAAAGGACGCAAGAAACAAGTTGAACAAATTGATATTGTACCTAGTAAGTGTCTGGAATTTGAGAAAAAGCGCAGTCGATGTGTCACTTCATTTTTGGACAGTATTCACTGCGATGAAGATCTAAAACTACTGCATGATCTTGTTAAACAACTTGGCGAGCCACCTGAAAGCTGGCCTAAGTTCAGCGTCGACATCAAGGGACGTGCAAGTGAGTCTTATAATAACTTTCTTAACATAACTTTCCTTTTATGAAAGTTTATTCGTAATACTTGTAATTGTTTGTTGTAAAAACTTATAAAGAAGCTTTGGAGAAAATAGATGTTCTAACGTACAAAGAGCATGCTTTTACACTCGAATCAGAAGATAGTGGTGCTGAATATCAAAAGAAAATGGTAGCTTCTGTTCGACGTAATCAATTGCTGAGAGACCAGCAACAATTACAAGCAGTACTCGGTCAAAAGGATGCTGACCCTCTGACTCTTCCCTCTGTTCCTAAAAAAAGATGAGTTCCACAGCTTCAAGAGACCCAAGGTATTGTTATTTTAGTTGTAAAAACAATTTTAAACTTCAACAGTAAATAATTATAAAAATATGTCATTCCCACGTATAGTACTGCAGAAATTTCAATGCCTGAAGAACAAATAGATTTTGTCGAAGCAGAGGTACCTGTACTCAACTTTGATGATATCCATTGTTCAACTCGTAAGTGTATTTTGATATATTCTATTTATATAGTGTTCATTCTAGTCATGTATGTTTTTTTATATTTGTAGCTTTTGAGAGTATTATGGTGGCTCAGATGAGAAAACTCAGTGCAGATGTTGCAGCCTTACGGAAAGGTCAGGAAGAGATGCAAAATTTTTTATTGAGCAATCATGTTACACACATGGCAAGTGGTAATACAAAATTTGGTGACCGATATAATCTAAGTCTACCTTTAAAGACTATGTCAGAATTCAACGCTTTCAATGAATCATTGCAAAGTAATACATTCTTTAGTACTGACTTCGTATGTATAATTATTATATATTGTAGTTTTCAATTTGATTTCTTATTTACAATATAATCTATTTTTTCAGTGATTCGAGTTGACTAGACTTGTTGATAAGGATTTGAACATTACTAAGTCCTTTGTCAACATATTAAAAAAGTTCTTGTCTAAAGATCTTGTCTTACAGTTTACGGCTGTTAGACAACCTTCTAAGAATTCATCCAACTCAAAAGTCACATTCAAAGGAACTGAATTTTGCAAGTGCATGGATGGTAAAGTTTATTCTAATTTATTTAAGAATCTTTTTTTTCAACTAAAAATAATATTTTATATCTTTTCCTTTTTTTCATTGCAGTTATCCTGACTGGAATGAGGGCAGAAAAATAACAGAAACAAAGGAGCAGGATTTAAAATCTGGACTGAGCGACGTAATTTGCAATGCAAAAAATGGCCTTAATAAATTAAAACAATATTGTAAATTTTTGTATAAAAAAATGTTTAGTATGATCTAATCACGTATAATGTTTAGTATAATTTAATTCTCTGAACTGATACAAAATTAATTTATTCAATAAAAATCTATAATATTTGAGTATTATAAATTATATAAATTGAATTCAATTATTATAAATAATTACAAGTCGGTCGCACCTTCAATCCTATAATCCTACAATCCTACAAAAAAAAGAAAGGTTATGTTATATAGCCGCAACTCTAGCAGACGACTTCTTGGCGTTCTGGCTAGAAATATTCCAGAATGCATGTCTTTCTAGATGGGATTTCCACCGATATGTCGAGACTAGAATCTTTCCAGTTCATAAAAATATAGGATGTTTCTGGAAATATTCTCGTCAACATCTCTACCAGGGTATCTTAAAAACTAATGAATGCAACGTTTACAATTGTCATAGGTTATTCAAAATGTTTATAATTAGAAACATTTAAGAAAATATATGTTCAATCTAAACTCAAAGAGAAAGTTCCATTATTTTTCGAGACTGGAATAGCAGGTTTATTTTGTGCAGCGATTGATGCAGTCTGTTTGGAATAGGAGGTGGTTGTATAGGTTTAGAAATTGTTGGAATGACTTTGACTTCTTGCAGTTCTGTCTCTTCGTATACTGTGTCTATTATTAATTTTCCAATATGTAGGATAATTAATATCATTATAAATGATAAAGAAATTGATCCCCATGTCGTTAGTTTTTCAATTATTAAGTGCCAGATGCTATCGGCAATGTGTTTAAGTGTGTTTTCTGTGAAGATATCTCCTGACGTGTGTTCTCCCGCCATTTCTCTTGCTATTACGTTTAAAAGTGATGCTTTTTCCATCGGGAACATTAGTTGCTGTTGTAATTTAGCCAGGTCGTTTTGTGAATACACTCCACTCGTAGCTAGTCCTTCTATTGATTCAAAAGTCCAGCCAATTTTCGTGTTTGGTTTTAATGCATTTGGTGCTCCTGTTTTAGGTTTCGGTGCGAATTTTATCCATTCGTCAGCTATTTTATAATACGTCGGTATTATAGAATTACAATCAACTTGCATTCCTTTTTTATTAAGATATGGGTTTTTGGTGTTAAAAATCAAGTTTCATTGCCTGCTAGTACTGGTAAATGGTTATAGCATTCATCGAGGTGTAGAATTTTGACTGTTTTTGGGGTACATTTTGTAAGGTGTACCACTTCTCCTGCAAACCTTGCGATGTATCCTGGTTGTTTCATTATGTTATAGGCAAATTCGTCCGCGGAAAGTGCGGCTATTGATTTTGGATAACCTTTCTTTCCAGTTCACATTTTTCTGTGATTATATTTACGTATAAATCATCGATTTGTTTTCTTAAATGTTTCTCGATGTATACGAACTTGGAATTTACATACGTAAATAAGTCTAAATTTACAGAATGATCGCTATTCACTCTATCGCTTTCGTAAAAATACATATTTAATTTACTATTTTTTTCTGCGATCAATAATTTCGGATGTTCTGTTCTTATGAATTCTCGATTACAATGCATTATTTTATTCTTAATGGTTAACGCGAATGTGATATCATTAGAACTAACTGCATAAACAATTTCTTTGTTTTCATTGCTATAATATTTAGTAGCAATCCCTTTAAATAAAATATGATATGAATTTTTAAAACATTCACCTGTAGGTAAAACATCCCAAAAAGTATGACCGCCTTCCATATCCATACAATTTTTATCTGAAAATTTACATACTGCTCCTGAGCTTAGCATTAACTTATCGTTATTTAAATTTACTCTAGCTGTGTTTTCTATTAATGTTATTTTGATTAAGCAATGAACAAGCATGTTATTCCAAGAACCAAAACTATCTGCGTAGGAAGCGCCTGAACAAGATTTGCCCTCTGCACTTCCCGCTAAATCTACGCCTTTTGTCGTAGTTGCATTTATTTTTAAATTACATATAGTATGAATATTGTCGTATTTAAAAATACCTGTCTCATGAATAGCTTTACATTGTTCATGACTTATCTCTTCGATGTACTGTTGCTCTGCGTTCTCCGTTGGTATGAGGTGTCCAAATATTCCGCAGTCGAAGATTGTTCCATTGATCTCGATTTTACATTGGATTATCGGTACTGTCCTGAATTCTGCTATTTGTACGAGCTCTATGGCGACGCTTGAAGAATTTACTTGGGGGTTGTGGAAATCGCACTCTCCAGAATCAAGTAGCGAAAATGTCGTGATATTTGGCGTTGCAGATCCACAGTCATATCCAATGACTGCTTCATTTACTTTAATAAGTGCAGTGAGAATTATTATGTGGGCGGTCATGATTGTTTTTCCTAAAACAGAAACTTATGTTAAAAATTTCCCTTTTTATAAATAATTAATTTATTGGCATGAACTGTATTTGGCTTTCCATTTTTATTTATTATGACATTGCTATTCTCAGTGACGTCTGAAACTTCAAAAGGTTCCAGGTTTTGATTTTTTTCTAATTTTCCTGGTTTTTGTTCTTTTACGAGCCAAACTTGGTCTCCTTTGTTAAATTTAACTGGATTTGTAAAACGATCGTAATATTTTTTAGATTTTTCTTTTGATAATATTAGATTTTCACGTGCGAGGCTAGCAATATCTTTCTTATATGTAATTAAATTCGATAAATAATTATTGAAAGTTGGAACTTGTTCCGATGATTTTAAAGGTTCACTTGAAGGTAATCTCGGTGGATAAGTGAAAACCAGTTCATACGGTGTGAATCTATGACCGCTATGTACGCTCGTGTTATAATTAAATTCTGCTAATTCTAACAAACTATCCCACTCAATTTTTTTCGTAGAAAAGTTTTTCAGATATTCACATAATGGGCGATGAGCTCTTTCTAATGAGCCATTCGATTACGGCGAGAAAGCTGTTGTCTCTATTTTTGAAAATTTTAATCTTCGTACTACAGCTTTTAAGATTTTACTTGTGAAATTTGCACCTCTGTCCGTAAGGACAACTTTTGGTGAACTGAAAATGCATATAAATTTTTTTATAAATGCATCCGCAATCGATTCTGCAGTTTGGTCCTGTAAAGGTACTGCAATTAAGAATTTTGACAATTGATCTTGTATAGTCAGAATATACTTATTTTGATTTGTAGTTATGTTCAATGGATCCACCACATCCATGGCTATTTTTTCAAAGGTTCTAAACGGTGTATCTGTTATTACCATTTGTTGTCTCGTTTTTACTCATTTTAGTTTGTTTCTTTGACAATCCTCACAATTTTTATTTTACGTTCAATGTCTGATTTAAAATTTTCCCAGAAATATTTACTTCTTATACGATTAAATGTTCTGTTTACTCCTGAATGTCCTCATATCGCGCTTGAATGATTTAGGTCAAATATTTTGTCTCTATCTTTTAATTCTACGTATTCTATATAATTTAAACAGATTACTACTTTAATATTAGAATTTTGAAAAATTTAAACAGAATTTCTTCTATTTCAAACCAGTTAATATTATTTATTTTTAGCTCTTTGGAAATACTAAAAGTATTTAATTTTTGACGTATCATAACATTTTTTATGAGTTCAAAGCTCCGTAATATCTTTTGTTTAACCCTGATTACTGATTGACCTGTATCAATGCATAGTATAAATAATTTATTTTAATTAAAATTAATTATTTCAAATAATTTATTTTAATTAAAATTAATTATTTCGATTTCATTTACACTTAAATGTTTGTTAAACGTAATACTTTTTTCTTTTATTAGCGCATCTAATTTTTGATCCAAAGCTTTGCCCTCTTTATTTATGAAATGCGCGATGTTATCTTTCCTAAATTGTATAGATTCTTTTGTATAAACGATGGTTTTATCCGTTTCAGTATTTAATATTTTTTTATCGCCTGTTTTTTCTATTCTGGATTCCTCATTCTTAGTTTTATTTTTCTCCGCTTTAGTTTTGCTTTTCTTTTTCTTGCTATTTTTTCTTTCTTTTAGTTTAATCCGCTCTTCATTTAGTTTTTGAATTTTCATATTATTAGTAGGTATTTCGCCGGTATCCATTGTTTTTAACTCTTTTGCTTTTTGAGCTCTTGTAATTACATTTATTTGAATATTTTCTACCGGATTCCTTGATAATGCGTCGGCATTTGTATTAATTTTTCCTGGTTTATAAATAATTTCGTAATCATATTTCGTAATTGTAATCTCCATTTTTGAACTCTACTATTTCTATCTGCTGATTTAAATGACAATAACGGTTTACGATCAGAAATTATTTTAAACTTATTACCATAAATATAATTTCGGAATGTTTTTACTGCGAACATGATGGCAAGTGCCTCACGTTTATAAGTATGATAATTTTTTTCAGCTGCTTTCAGTACTCTTGACCCAAATGCAATTGGTCTGTCTTCGCCGATCTCTCCTTGTGATAATACGCAGCCAAGTGCATAATTAGATGCATCTGTAGTTATTATAAATGGTTTAGTCATATCGGGAAATTGTAATATTGGGGCTGAACATAAAGCTTCTTTTAGTCTCTCGAACGGTTGTTGATGCTCTTTATTTCAACCAAATTTTATTTGCTTTTGTAATAACTGTATAATTGGTTTAGCTATCTCCGAAAATTTATCTATAAATCGACTATAATAGCCTGTCAGTCCTAGAAATTCTCGAACATTTTTAACGTTTCGTGGAATTGGAAATTTTGTTATGGCTTCAATTTTCTTCGGATCTGTTTTCACTCCTTGCTCTCTAATGATATGACCCAAAAATTCCACTTCTTTCTGGAAAAATTTATATTTACTAGTTTCCAATTTAAGTCCAGCTTTTCTTAATTTTTCTGCTACTAGGTTAAATCTTTCGCTATGCTCTTCTACTGTATTTGATACTATAATTATGTCGTCTATATAATCGTAGCAAAATTCTTTTTCTAGCAGTTCTCCTAGTACTTTTGTTAATACTCTTTGAAATACCCTAGGTGAGTTAATTAGTCCAAACGGTAGTACTTTGAATTCAAATCTTCCTAGTGGATGTATGCTGAACGCTGTTTTATGTATGTCTGACTCTTTCATTCTTATTTGATGAAAGCCTGATACCATATCGATCGTTGTAAAATATTTGTTTTTTCCCATAGAATCGAATATCTCTGTTATATTCGGCAAAAAATATGGATCGGGTATTGTTTTAGCATTTAGCTTTCTGTAATCAATTACTAATCTCCATTTCTTTTTTTCGTCCTTTGTTAAACCCTTCTTTGGTACAACCCACGCTGGAGCGTTGCATGCACTCGATGAAGATCTAACCAATTCATTTATTATTAATTTTTTTGTTTCACTTATAGCCATAACCCCGATAACAGCACGTGCCGCACGTCGTGCTGTCACTGTGCCGTCCAGTTGCTGTCTCGGCATGCGGCACGCAAAAAACGCAGGCACGTTGCCGGCACATCGACAGCATGCGTGCTCGTCATGCGTGACAGCAAAATGCCGAACATTGTGCAGCCCGCGTGTCGGCGGGACTTAGAAAAATTCAGGCTGATGTTCCTTCGCAACTTAACGAAACGTTGAATACTCAGTGGATTACGTTGTTGAGGCGATGCAGATTGTTAATGTAGACTATTGTTCATCAATCTGATAACGTTAATTGCCTATTTGCAAGTGTTATTAATTATTATTATATTTTTTCTGGTTTTACGGCAGACTGTTAGTGTACACCATATACACGAACTCGGCAGTGATTGCTAATGTTGTTAAACGTGTTGTCGCAATATCCTGCTGATTGTTTAACAGTATATTGCAATAAACA
>QLSS01000873.1:8867-26069 GCA_024372645.1 Trichomalopsis sarcophagae | reverse complement strand
TGTGTCTCGACGCGCATGGCGCTACGGGTCAGTAGGCTGATTTGCGAGCAGAAAAATTCATTTTTATAAAGTGAACTTTGTAGCTATACCTCGGAGACGAGGCTGCCCAGGCTTTCCCGCTTCATGTTCGCAAAATAAGCTTGTGTCTCGACCCGCAAGGCGCTACGGGTCTGTAGGCTGATTTGCCACGAGAAAAATTCATTTTTATAAAGAGAACTTTGCAGCCAAAGCTCGGAGACGGAGTCACCAGCGCTTTCCCGATTTATGTTCGCAAATTAAGCTTGTGTCTCGACACGCAGGGCGCTACGGGTCAGTAGGCTGATTTGCGAGCAGAAAAATTCATTTTTATAAACTGAACTGTGTAGCTATACCTCGGAGACGGAGCCGCCTGGGCTTTCCCGCTTTATTTTCACAAATTAAGCTTGTGTCTCGACACGCACGGCGCTACGGGTCAGTAGGCTGATTAGCGACGAGAAAAATTCATTTTTATAAAGATCAGCCGATCATCCGACGGCGCGGTAATAGTTGCGCTCACCGATTGCGTCTGCTCCCCCTTCGCCCGCGCTGCCGTCACCGACCTCCTTAGCAACGGCTTCCCCCACGCAGCGGCGCCGTGCGGCCGCCGCGCACACTTACTCTCACGCGCTTCTCCGCCGGGCGCTGTGGTGGGGGAATTTTCTTTTCCCGACTAGGAAATTGAAAACTGAGGGAAAATTTTCCGGACCAATTCCCTTAGACTCAGTTTTTCGCGCTGATTACCATGGTATAAAAATGTTGTATTGTTTCAGAATCACCCTGTATATATATATATATATATATATATATATACAGAGATCTACACACATTCCCTACACGACACGCAGCCGATCTCCCCCGCACCCCCCGCAGTGCCCCCCACCCACCAAATAACGTAAAAATCATTCATTTCAAAAGGACAATAATATTCGTAATTAATAATTAATTTATACAATAAATTGTGTGGACACACAAATCAAAAAGACTGTAGAGAAGGAGAGTCAACGAAATAGGAGTTTGGAGTCAGAAAATACTGAAAACTTTTTATGCGATAATTTTTCAATATTCAGAATTTTCAATTCATTAGGAAGATTATTGAAGGTTACAACCGCTTTGCTGAAACACTTCTTATCACCTATTCTTTTGTTATTTTCAGGTAATATTATACTCTTTTTTCTAGTTGTACTCGTATATTTCAGTTTTAGTTCAGAGTAATGATATTTTAAAGCCTCAAATGTATACTGTTGTTTTAAGTTTAGTGGATTATCGAGTACCACCATAGTGTTTTTGTTAATAATTTTTAAAATTTTCTTTTGTAGATTTTGTAGTAGAATTCTATTGTTTAAATATGCTCCTCCCCATGCCAAGATGCCATAACTCATCAGGCTATGGATAAAAGCATAATACATCATTCTCAAAGTATCTGTTGACATTGAATTAACAATTTTATAAAAAATGTATACTAAATATTAAGTTCTACTAATATTATATTGAATGTTTTTGTCCCATTTCACGTTGCAGTCAAAAACTAGTCCTAAATATTTAAAATGTTCAACTCTGGTTATTAGGTTATCATTAATTGTTAAATCCAGATGATCTTAGACACTAGTGCAATAACTGCTAAAAGTCATAAAAACTGTCTTATCAACGTTCAATGACAATTTATTTAATGCTAACCATTTGCTAATAATGTTTAAAGAATTGTTCATCTTAACTTGAACTTCGCTCCAAGTATCACCAGTGGCAATTATAGCAGTATCATCCGCATATGACAGAATTTCATCAGTAATGGTATCCTTCAGCATATAATTTATGTACAAAATAAAAAGCAGAGGTCCTAGAATTGTACCCCGAGGAACCCCTGTATTTATCACCAAGTTATCACTTTTAGAACCATCTATAGTAACCGTTTGATGTCTATTAGTAGCACTCGTAAGTTTGTTACTTCAGTAGCACTTGTAGGCTTTATAAAAATGGACTTAGCATTTTTATCAGGCAATATAATCTCAGCATTTACCGGTTTAACAATCTTAAGACTTAATTTTCTACCAATTCCGCAAAAATACTCATTAAAATTTTTAGATATTTCACTTTTATTTGTAATCTTATTATTATCAATTTTTATACAACTTATATAGCTTCATTAGTTTTACGTTTTTACTCAATTTTTAAATTCACGATTTCCCAAAGTTTTTTTGGGTTATTAGAATTATTTTGGACTAGAATTTTATCGTGTGTTTTTCTGTGTTTTTTCCAGTGTTTCTGCTATTATCCATATCCAACATGGCTCCTCCAGGCGGCTTTCCGCCTGACAGGGCTGGAACTTTTTACGCTTGCCATTCTGGGAGGAAAGTGAATACTGTGGTATGCATCATTTGTGACTCAGTGTACCTCGAGGATGAGTTCAGTGTAATTAGTGGCACAAGCTATATTACAAACAATTTAGTTATTTGTCATAATCATATCGAACTCAACCTAACCTCAAACTCAGTGTACAGATAAGATACTTTAAATGAATCTGCGAGGATCCTCATAGCTCAAATTAAGATGAAATACATCGAAAGACTAAAGAGTAAATTCTGAAAGAATTTGCTATTAATACTTGAGAATCTAGTGAAAGAATATCAAAGGCGAATAGTGACTCGTTGAGAATAGAGAATACCTTACTAAAGCAACTGAATGACAATTTTAATGAAAAAAACTTGCTTCTAAAGGAACTACTTGCTAAAGAAAGAGAGGATAATGTTCAAAATAAGATCACACCACAACTCTTTTCTAATGTTGTATCTGGCTCAAAATCTCAGCAACAAAAACAACCTCCAAAGTTAAAAATAAAGAAAATCAACAAGAACGACAAAACAAAAATCCTAGAACTGATTTCTAAATGTCTTTTCACTAATCCAAATATCAAGACCAATAGTATCAACAAAAAAGGTGATGATGAATTAATAATTAACTGTGCTGACGAATCAAGTATCATTGAAGCCGAAAAATGTCTAACAAACAGTATATCAAATAGTTTTTCAGTTGAAAAAGAATTAATGTTAAAGCCAAAAGTAAAAGTAACAGGAATTGACAACACGCTTGACCTTGATCTGGAAGAGTTATAAATGGATATAAACAACCGAAATTTCAAGGATTATGCTGAGAAATGTAAAGCAGTACTCAAATACGAGAATTTGAAGAAACTGCAAAGTGTTGACTGAGAACTGAGAAGTTCCTGCTGAAATTTATAAACACACGGATATAGGCCTGGTTTTGTTGGCATAACCAGACCGCCTACTAACTTATGTAAAGGGTCCTGTATAAACAATATATTCATAAAAACCAATGATCTAAATACTGTTACATATAAACTCAAATTTTCTATAACCGATCACTATCCCATTTTTATTGCTATAAAAAGTATGAAAACAGTAAATAAATTTTCTGAACTACAAAAAATTAACAAATCTAGCTAGAACGAAAAATTGGAAGAATATATGTCTATTCATGACCCTAATAAAGCGTTAGATAAATTAGTGTTAGAAAATCCAAAAAAAGTAAGTAGTGAGGCGTAAGTCGTTGTGGACTGTACCTCGATGCTGCGCGCCATAGTAATATTGCGCAGCTGTTTATGTATTGAGGATGAACTCAAAAAAGTGGACACAGCACAGTTAGTTTAAGAAATGCGTGTATTAAACCTTTAATCAAGTACAAACGTCGTTGAATCTATCTGAGTTGCGTGTTACTTGCGCAGCGGTCGGTGAATGTCTGTCTGTTGATCTGTCAAGTTGAGATGACGAGAGGGAGGTGAGGGTGGAGCCTTTGAAGTTTGTAACGAATTTTGTGATTGGATAGGAATTTTCTAGCAAAGGTACTAGAGCGGGAGGCAAGAGGGAGCAGTTTTGGAAGATTCGGGAAACAATGCAAGTAAAGAAAGTTATAAAGGAGAGCGGGCGCTGGGAAAAGGGACCTAGTCATAAAACGATTAAATGGCGAGCGGGTAATGATGGTCGTGCTGTCTCGTCACTTTTGAGGATTATCTGTCGATAGCGTCGTGCAGTTTGGGTCGTTTATGGTGGGTAAAAATTTCGACAGAAACTAAATGAGTATCTGCGCAGCAGATGTACAATTTTGACCTAACGGTATATTATAATGAGCTGTACATGTGTTTTTCCGTAGCGCCTGGTTGGCATGTTGTATGCTTAAATATTCAAATCTGCAGAAAATTAATAATAATACCGTATAATAATAATAATGATCCAAATTTGAGGTTACATTTTGTTAACAAACAATATTCAATTATAAAATATAGTCGGTAGTCCGACGGAACAGTAAGAGTAGAAATAAAGGAAGGAAAGAGTGGATCAATGAAGCTATAATAAAATCTTGCGAAACTAAAGAATTTTTATACAACCTATGGCAAAGGGATCTTAAAAATGATCAACTACGAATACAATATAAAGAATACTCTAAAATACTTGATAAGGTAATTAGAGATGCTAAAATCAAATATGATAAAATACTAGTCCAAAATAATTCTAATAACCCAAAAAAACTTTGGGAAATCGTGAATTTAAAAATTGAGTAAAAACGTAAAACTAATGAAGCTATAAGAAAATTAAGTCTTAAGATTGTTAAACCGGTAAATGCTGAGATTATATTGCCTGATAAAAATGCTAAGTCCATTTTTATAAAACCTACGAGTGCTACTGATGTAACATACTTAATCAATAACTTCAAGTTAAAAAGTGGAGGTGTCGACAAAATTAACGCAAAAGTCTTAAAAGTATTGTGCAACCATATCGCTGAACCACTTGCTTATATTCTAAACTTATGTATTGGAAAAGTCATCTGGCCCAGGTTGTTCCTTTACATAAATCGGGTGAAAAGCATAACATGTCTAATTAAAGACCTATTTCTCTAATTTCTAATGTAGCAAAAATTTTCGGAAGAATTATTTATAATAGAGTACTTGGTTTTGTAAATATGAGCGACCTTATATCGGAACGCCAATTTGGATTCTTGAAAAATATAGGTACAAAAGATGCTTTGAACTATATAACCAATGTTGGAGTTTTAGTTAAAACTTAATTTTAGTATTTTGAAATATTCAGTTCTTGTTTTATTGTAGCTGGGAAACCCCAAGAACAGAGCCGTGCCGAGTCCGTCGCCGAACTCGGCAGCATCTGCTGATTTTATAGTTATAAGCTTACCCAGGTGAGCGGCGGGGGCTATTAAGAAAGGTCCGTCCGCTCACGCTTCGACCGCGTCGTCGCATACTTGGATATTGGTAGCGTCCCTCTTGCGATCAGCCGTAGGACCGCGTCACCGAGGTATTGGAATACCCTCAGCGGAGGATAGCAGTTAGTTCTAACCGAATCGAGCAAGCGAGCAGTTGTCCAGTCGAACGCTTCACTGACATCTGACTACGCTGCCATACTTGTATTAATTTCTTGTTCCTTTTTGTATTAATAAATATATTCACCTTGAGAAGCTAAAACCCTGCTTGATCATTCATTTTCAACAATAACCAATTTATTATACAATAATATTGATAAAAGTAAGCCAACACTAATAACTTTTCTAGATCTGGCAAAAGCATTTGATATGGTGGATTACAAAATTCTTTTAGATAAACTTTATTGCATTGGGATTAGAGGCCAGGAGCTGGATTTGCTTTCAAATTATCTTACTAATTAATAGACATCAAACGGTTACTATAGATGGTTATAAAAGTGATAACTTGGTGATAAATACAGGGGTTCCTCCTTATTGTTGTTCGCGGCGGTTGAATCCCTGCATCGGGGGCGAAGCTGCTTTCGGTCGTTCGTCCCGCACCCTGATACGATTGACCCACTTCGTTTTCCTGTGTTTCGCACATTTTATTGTTATATTCTCTTTTTCTACATTCTGCTATAAAGTGGCCCTCTTTTTTGCAGTAATTGCATGTGGGTTTGTTTTCGGCGCTCGCATTTTCGTTCGCGAAAGTTACTCATTGTCTGTAAACATATTGCTCCCCTTGGTTTTGGGGCGTAGTTTTTGCGTCTGTCTCGCATTATTTCTACATTCTATTTCTATTGCATGGATAATTGCTTCGTTTACGTCATTAAATTCGCCAAGCCGCATGATTATTAGCCAATCTAGTCCTTTCTTGAAATAATATATTAATCTTCGACTAAGTTCCGGGTTAAAACTTGACGTAGCTTTTTATTCTATACTCGCTGCCGCCTTGATTTTCAGGTATAAAATTCGGATTCTATTAGAATAAGTGACTACCTTTTCTCTCTTTTTTTGTCTCATTTTCGCGAGTTCTCCGAGTAGCTCGTCCGTTGATTTTCCCATACCGAATGTTGATTCGAGGTGTTTGATAATTCCTCTTACTGATTTGAATGTTTTATTTATTGTCGAATTGTATGCGTCGCCGTCTAATTTCGAGTAAATTACTTTTGCAAGTTCGAGTTTTCCTTCCGCAGTAAGCGCATTCACTGCTTGTTGTAAACGCAATACGAATACGTGCACGGGTATCTTTTTTCCGTCGAATCTCGGTAAATCTCGCATTAACTTTTCTTCCGCTTTACTATGTAAGACACTCACCGACGCATTGTTGTATACGTCCGCGATTGACTGTAGTAAGAATATTTTTTAACGTGATTTATAATTTGGCAAATCGATTTTTTATATATGATATAATTTTAATCAAATAAGGTGGCGAAAAACCAAATTCCACAACAAAAATTTTAAAATTTAGATACCGTACGGGCCGAGAGCCTTTATTAAGGTCCTATTTTAAAAAGTTTAATGCTCAAAAACTAAAGTCCTTAATATCAACTATGCGTAAAACAGTATCATTATAGAAATATAGTGGCACTTTAGAGGTGTCACGTCGTGTGATTTTTACATAAATTCATTCAAAACCTAAAAAGAATATAAATGTTGAAATTCAAACTCTCCCAAAAAGAATGCATTACACGCACCGACCAGTTTCGACACACGGCCGAATGCAAGCCACTGATGAATCAGCATATCAGCAATTTGGCCGAATGCAGGCCACTGACAAATCAGCACATCAGCAATTCGTGACGTCTTACGCGAGCGCTACTTTTTATGTATACAATTTCCGAAATTTTAAGTTTGTAAATACTACAAAAATTGCATTGTGAACGACGATTTTAAAAAGCCTTGCACGTACTCAATTAAGCAGTTCGTATACAGACACGGGCTCCGTACGCGTCGTCCGACAATAGACGATATATCAGTGAAACAGTTTATCGTTATAATATCCAAATACCTAAGTTTTATTCTCACTAATTGTGAATAACATTGTAATCCAGTTTGATATATACATATACATATAATTAAATAAACTACATAATTACAGTGAATATAATTCGTGTATAGAACGTTTTATAATCATTCTCTTATACCCAGCACGATCTCAAGTCTACATCTTGGCAATTGAACTCAAAGGTAAGTTCTTTCATTTAATTGACTAACAGTGAGAGTGTTAGGCGCGAACTAATACCGTTTATAGCCTTGCCACTACACTTATCATTACGTCCGTGACTATTTATTTAAGAGTAGTCAGGACGTAACAGAGGTATTCGAGCATAAGCAAAAAGTACAGCTTCGAAATGGAATCCCTTAAAATCAACCTACAAAAATCTTAAACACTAAGATAGATGTAGATCGTTTTATGGGCTTTTGTTCCGAGCATCATTAATTCTCGCTCAGCTCGCCCTGTAGTTATCACGTAATTTTGACGACTCTTAAAAGAGTTTATGGTGCGTGTGGCAGTTGGTTTCACAGATCGGCATTTAGGGACAAAAGTTTATTTTTCTTTACATGATACTCTCTTACAAATAGTTGCTACAAGTGTAGCATTTGGTTTTAAAAATACATGTTTAGAGCAGTGCAGTAAACTGTCGCTTGCCTCCCTTTAATGTGCTATTGCATTTTTTTAATAGATGTCGCTTCTATAAAGAATTTCGGGGCATCGGGTAGCTAGTTTGAAGAACTTTTGTTCTGGAGCATTGCTTCTCGCTCTCGCTCGCCTTCCTCCAGTTTGCCGAAGTTCTTGCATCTGGAAATACTTGTATAAGAAGTCTTGAAACGGTAGTTAGATATCAAGATTTTTGATTTGAAGGCTCTCTCTTGCTCGCCTTCTTCTTATTTGCCAAAGTATAACTCATTATTAATAATATTCTTGTGTTTATAGTCTTGGAGCGTGGGGTAGCTAGATTTAAAGGTTTTCGTTTCAGAACTTCATTTTTGCTCACGCACGCCTTCTTTCGATTTGCCGACGTTCTTGCTTTTAAACATACTCGTATAAGGAGTCGCGTAGTGTGACATAGCTAGATTTAAGGATTTTCTTTCTGGAGGCTCGTTTTCACTCGCCTTTTTTGATTTGCTACAGTATATACTCCCTCGCCTTTATGCGGTTTGCCGGCGTACTTTCTTTTAGAAAATACTTCTGTAAGGTGTCAAGAATCCCAAGGTAAATTTAAGAATTTTTATTTTGGAGCTTAGCTTCTCGCTCTCGCTTGCCTTCCTCCGGTTTGCCGACGTACTTTCTTTCTGAAGAAATTACTTGTAAGAAGTCTCGAAGCTTGGAGTAGCTAGATTAAAGAGACTTTGCTCTTGAGCTTAGATTCTCGCTAACGCTCTTGTCTTTCTTTGATTTGCCAAAGTAAAACTCGTTTTGAAAAATATTTCCGCGTTTGAAGTCTCAGAGCGTGAGGTATCTTCTTTTAAGGGCTTGCTGACGTACTTTCTATTAAAAATTTACTTGTAAAAAGTCTCAGTGCATGGGGTATCTAGATTTAAGGGTTGTCGTTTTGGAGGCTTGCTCTCGCTCGCCTTTCTTTGATTTGCCAAAGTATAACTCATTATTAAAAATATTTGTATGTTTATATTCTTAGAGCGTGGGGTAGCTTGCTCTCGCTCGCCTTTCTTTGATTTGTCAAAGTTTAACTCTTTATTTAAAATATTTCGATGTTTATATAAGATCTCACCTGAGATCTCACCTGAGATCTCATGCCAAAATCTCATCTGTAATTTTGGTCCAGAAGCTGCTGGATCTTCTTATTTAATAAAAGATGAGGTTTTTAATATTGGAAGTCTCCTATAAGGAGGTGCTCCTACTCAGAAGAGTTCCAAAAATTAGGTTTCGAAGCATTTAAGATGTTTTTTCGATTTTTAAAAATTTCTCATCTGAGATCTCACTTTAGATGTCACCTAAGAACTCAGGTGAAATTTTAGATGAGATATTTTTAGAAATCGAAAAAATGTCTAAATTGCTGTGTAACCTAGTTTTTTGAATTTATTTGGGGAGAGACTCCTCCTTATAGGCGACTACCAATATTAAAAAACTCATTTTTAAATAAATAAGAGGATCCGGGAGCTTCCGGACCAAAATAACAGATGAGATTTTGGCATGAGATCTCAGGCGAGATCTCAGATGAGATCTCATGTAAGATCTCACGTGAGATTTTGCATTAGGGCTAGATTTAAAAGTTTCCGTTTTGAAGCTTAGCTTCCCGCTCTCACTCGCCTTACTCCGGTTTGTCAACGTACTTGCTTTTTAAAAAATTTACTTGTAAGATGTCTTAGTGCGTGGCGTAGCTATATTTAAAAGTTTTGGTTTTGGAGCTTTGTTTATCACTCTCACTTACTTTCCTCCGGTTTGCCAAAGTACTCTCTTTTTGAAAATACTGGTGTAAGGAATTACGAAGCATAAAGTAGCAAGATTTACGAGTTTTGGTTTTGGACCTGTGCTTCTCGCTCTCGGTTACCTTCTATCGGTTTGCTGACGTACTTGTTTTCAGAAGAAGGTACTTGTAAGTCTCGGTGCGTGGGGTAGCTAGACTTAAGAGTTTTGGTTTTGGAGCTTGCTTTTATTGCTCCATTTGATAATGATGATTTGAGAAAGACCAAATCTGCAGATTACGTCTTTTGATATGCGTGAATACATGGAGCAGTCGTAATTTGTCATTCACAAACAGATATTTTCGAAAAACAAGATCATATCTGCACAGATGATTATTCGCAGCATTCCTTACATCCGCACCAAATCTGCAGATAACGTCTTGTGATGTGCGTGAATACATAGATCAGTCGTTATTTCTTATTCAAAAATAGATATCTTTTGAAAATCAAATCATATCTGCACGAATGATTATTCGCAGCAACCCTTTCATTCAGACCGTATTTTGGCCAGACGTAATTTTGGCTTTATTAAGTATTAGAATATATTGTATCAGTTTAGCATATAAATATATTATAAACTATTATTTTGTATTACTTTTTACTATACACTAAGTCAAGTAAAAAAGCTCCGTAGTTTTTGGCATTTAAGTATAATAATGCTCTCAAATGGTGTCGGTGTTTCAGGTTAGCCATGATGGGTCACAGGGAATGAGCGCCGTATTTTTTATTGGTGTAATTTGGATTTATCAACTAACAATCACAAAGAATTAAAGTTTATTACTTTTAATTGCGTTATAAGTAGTTAAAACTGATTTCAATGATTTGCATTAAATACGATCAAAAACGATTGAATTATGTATTATTTGCGATTTTAATACTGTATATTAAAAACTATTAAAATTATTTCAATTATATTCTATTGGAAAAAATTTCATTTGCTTATCATTAATTACGATTAACTGACAAACAATCAAATATAATTAAAATTTGTTACTTTTAGTTATAATATAGTGTTTTAAAAACGATACGATTACTTTGGATTAAACCTGACATTGCCACATTATTTTCAGCGATTTCAAGGGCATTAAAATAGATTAAAATAAATTAAATGGAATTGTTAGTGATAATACGGATCGAAAACGATTAAAATTAATGCTAAAAATAGGCATTAATTGCTATACGATTAAAATGTATTAAAATTGATTCTTCTAAAATGATCACGAGGGTTAGAAATATTAAGAACGATTAAAATGTGATTAAAATCAAAATGCTGCAAATTTTTCGAGCGTGATGACGAATCGTGCTGAAACAGAGAAACAAGCGGAACACCGCTGCGCGCGCTCGACTTGGACAAGTTTTACAGCATGAATATAGCCGCACTATACACAATTTATTTTGACACCATGAAGTTAGCCGATGAGAGCCACTTTTAAATCCTCGAAGCCCTGCACCGAGCGATGATGACAATCTCACGAGTGTAAAATCTTTACTACCGTTCAAGTCAGTGCGGTCTGAAGTTATCCACTGAGTGCGTTTTATACACTTCCGGCATCAGTTTTGCCAACCCTAGCAATGTACAACAAAGTTTAGCAACAAATTTCTACCTTTTGTAGCGCATTTAGTAACTATCTGTGCTTCCGCTTTGAGGCTGCCTGAGATTAACTTGCAGACGAAAAATCCTATATCCTATCCCGTTTCCTCTCCTGTTTTGCTGTATAACGTTGTACTCTAACCTCCATATGTATGACACATGACAGTTTATCCAACAGTTTTAGGTTAAACTACTTAAGTTACTTGTTTATCACGGATGGAATTTATATTTTCGTCATTTTTGTGTTGAAAAATTATTCATTTTATCTAATATATAGGTGTTTTTTCCCTATCTCTTTTGTTATCAACCTTGTTTTTCTCATCTGTTGGACGTTTAGCAACATCCTTGTTTAATTAATTAAATAAATAATAATAATAATTCATCAAGCAATTTTAACAAATAAAATATGGAAGGTCACAGCAATTGTGGATTAAAAAGAATTTTATCAAAGTTAGAAAGTTCTATTACTGTTGGTAATTATTACGAAGCACATCAAATGTATCGAACTTTATATTTTCGGTATGTGACATCTTGAACTTTATTAATTTTGAAAGACATTTATAATTATTTTCGTATGCATATATTAGTAGAATATTTAAGCAGCTATTACAGTTTTTGAATTTTCAATTTAATTAACGTTTAATGGTTGTACCTTAAAAACAATACAATTATGAAACAAAAAAAGTAACAGCATTTTTGATTATTAATTTAATTAAAATCCAAATTATTAAGCATTGTAAATGTTATTAAAAATATTATCTGTGTTATATAGTACCAAATATCTGTACTATATTACTATTCTCTATAGTAAAACATTATCGTAGGTATCTATGTTGAAATACCTCAGTTGCATTGCAGCAGAGGTATCATGACTATTTATTAATATATACAATAAAAATAAATGAAAAATAACTTGACAATATACTATAATTATAAAAGACTCCAAAATAAAAGACGGGTGGTTATATACTTCTTACCTTGAAAGAATGTGAAATTCCATATGATTTCTCGCTCATCAAAACCCTTGTGTAAATCAAATTATTTCTACATTGATTTACGTGGATGCAATTTTTATGTGGACCGAAGCTTTACGTCGGTCAACTTCTCTTTTAAGTGGATTTACGTGGATATAATATTTACGTAGATTTACGTGGATCTAAGCTTTACATGTAAAATTGATGAAGTTACAAGATTTAAAAAAATTACGCTTCTTAAATCCACGCCGGAAAATGTGCGGGTCTGTACTTCACTTTGGAAAATTACGTGTCTCTAAATTTTTCGTGCAAAAATACTTCATGAAGCCAAATATTAGATCCACATAATTATGTGGATACGTGGATTTTTGGTGCAAATAGACAGTGTTTTTTTTTTTAAATTTTATACCGAATACTAAAATGTATTGATTTGTGTCAAACTGTGCCAAACTGCGCCGAAATCATGCTAAACTGGGGAAATATCATACAAGTTAATATCATACAAGTATAACCAATTATAGTTCAAAATGGCTTAAATGACTTAGTTTTAAGTTTGGTGTATGTATATGTATAAGGTTAAATTAAAGGGATGAAAACTTGGGGGACAGGTATAGCGTGTTATAGGTCTCTCCTATGCAGTCTCGGGTGATAGCTATAGTGTAGTATAGGCTCTACGTGAATTTCAAAATGGGACCCTGGCGCCAATATTGACCATCTTTCTATACCAAGTCTATATTCATTGATTAGAAGTTGACAAGGCCCAGAGACAAAATTAAAAAGAAACCCACTCAAGAGCAGTAAACAAAAATTTCCTAAACTTGAAGGGTCGCCAGAGCAAAGGTTTGGAATGCCACCACGGGACATTTCATATTTCCAATGCCAAAAAAAATAAAAGTTTAATTGACTTCTAGTTTTGATAAAATGATTCTTTGAACTTAATTTTACACTGCCCAGTTTTTTATATTAATTATAACCCATTTATACTAACGTTATTTGGTGAAATAAAGATATTTTGAGGTTATCTGTAGTTTTTAAACACCCGCATGTATTTCTAATGCCAAAAAAAATAAAAGTCAAATTGACCTCTTATGTTAATAGAAAGATACATTGTACTCAGCACTACACCGGTCAACTCTTAGTTTTTTATTGTAAGTTTTATTTAGAAAGCTATACCTAATTAAAATACCAAGTTTTTAGATACAGCCGCTTTTTAAAGATTCCAATATCTAACTTTTACCAACCAAGTCCATTAAACAAGTGCACAGCAGAATTCTTTCTAGTGATGACCGCTTGTTGTGAAGTCTAAAAATGATGAACTTTATGGTCCATAGATATTATAATAAAATTTAAAATTTTGAATTTAATTTATGTTTGTTATCAGCAGTAGTTATCAAAAAATAACACATGCATGCTGTCTCATCATTTTATAATACTAGGAAATTTAAGTGCGCTTCGCGCACTCTTATCATGCCATAATTAACATTTAAATTTTGCTGCCTGCTTAGCGCCAACAGTTTGAAGCTTTTGTAGGTTATATAATAAAATTCGTATTTCTGATAAACCATCCTTAATTCTTGTACCAGGTGACCGATTCTCAATTAAATGCTTCACAACAAAGATCATAATTTTTTTAATAGAGGATCATGTCATAATTAACATTTAAATTTTGTTGCCTGCTTAGCGCCAACAGTTTGAAGCGTTTGTAGGTTATATAATAAAATTCGTATTTCTGATTCGCGTTCCTTAATTGTTGTACCAGGCGACCGATTTTCAATTAAATGCTTCACAACAAAGCCCATCACTTTTTTAAGAGAGGATGTAAATGCATCTAGAGTAAATTAATATGAGTAAGTACTTATGTGTCCCAAAAGAAAGTTATTAACTACTTAAGGGGTGGCCGGATCTAAAGCTTGACAACGCTATCACAGAACATTTCATTTTTCCAATGCCAGAGAGAAACTAAAAGTCCAATCTGCCTCTAATTTCGACATAATAATTGATGAAGATATGCTGCTCTGCTCTTCGTATCTTATTGTAAGTTATTTGTAAGAAACATAATTATATGATAACTACAAATTCCAGTATAAAAACCGCCTTATAATTGAGAATAATTTGCTATAAACATTTACACATGTGTTAAAATTTTTATTAAAATATACTGGTGATAATGTCACAATAATAATACACATGTGTTAAATTTTCATTAAAACTAGCATGCCATACCTCACTTGCAAACGCTCACTTGGTTTGTATCTATTGTTTTAAAAATCATTATGTACAATATGAAGAATAATTTACATTACTATTTTTTGGCATTATGGAATGCTGCCAAACGTAATTAAAAAAACTATAAAAATGTTTTGTATATTAAGTAAATAAAAAATATGCAAAATACAACATTTCTAAGTATTGTTAGTGCAAAAATTATTTTCATATTTTTACAATAATTAGTATACTCGAGTTTTCTAACTTATTGGTACTTTTCTTACATTATTATTTAATATACATTGTTTCAAGCCAATGTCGTGTTTTTATTAATTTAACATTTTTTTCTAATAATATTTTGGAATATAAACTATTTTAAAAATTTTAAAACTGAATAAAACGCTATGATTTAAAGCTTAAATAAGTAAATACTATTAATAACAAATAATGTAAATTTAGAAACTTTTATAAAGCTAATTATGACACTATCAATTCAAAATTTGAGACTATTGATTGGGAAGGTCTGTTTGAAAATCATGATACCAATGAATATGCAACTTGATTCTCTAAATTAATTAATAACATTATCACTGAATATGTAATTCTTAAATCTTCAAAACCAGTATCCACATTGGTAGAATTTAGAGTTAATCTAATAAAAAACAAGAAAAAAGCTCATTGTGATTTCAAGCATTCGAGACTAACCTGTGATCATATTTATTTAAAAAACCTAAGAGCCGAATGTATTCGACTGTCTAGAATTAAGTATCGTGAATATATTGCGTCAGTAGAATTCAATATTAATTATAATCCAAGGTCATTTTGGTCCTATTTCAAGAGTATGAGGAAAGAAAACGATCTTTCTCTTAAGAGTGCTCCACACCTCGATCGACGCGCCAATCCGAACTACGAGACCGGAAATGAAGTCGGTTGATTTTATCCGACGAAATATGCAGTTCTAAAATAATGTAGAAAGCTGAAAACTTTTCCAAATGAAAGTTTGAATAATATTGCACGTGCTGAAACTTTCATATTGACATGAATGATTTTGTGAGGCTACTAAAATAAAGAAAGAAAATTTCTCTAAAATGTCGTCTGCTGCACGCTATTTGACTGCATTCAGGCACACATCACAAAAATGTCTTTTCCTGAGCAATAAGCACAAATTATTCAGTAAAACAAAGTTTCAGCACGTGTAGTGATATACAAAGAATACATGAATATGCTTTTCTGATTTGTAGCTGCCGTATAAAGCGCGTATTTCGTCGGGAAAACTCGAATGTCTACTCAAATATACATGTCATATATACATGCTGTAATTATCGGTAAAACAGCGGAGAATTAGTTTTTCTGGTTTTCGATGGATGGCGCTTGACACGGAAAGCAGGGTCGTACATACACTGGGAGAAAATTAGGGGTGCTGTCGTCCTAAAACGTGTCGCGCAGCGCGCCGCCTCTCTGAATATGCTGGCTATGCCATGCAGTACGCGAGCGCTCTGCTTCACCCTTAGAGCATATACTACATGTAGTCCAGTAAAATTAGCTGTGAAATCGCCCTGCGGTAGAAGTGGCTGCATTTTGGATATTTGGTAAATCGGGGTCGGAAAAGCCGATTCTGAAATTTGCAGCTTCCTAGAATGAGGGGTTCTATGCGAAAACAGCGTGCGAAAGTTATTTTTGCTCATATCTCAAGGTCGGCTTGACCTATGAGAAAATGGCTGGCATCAATAGAAAGAGCGTTAAATTTTGCATTGGAAACGATTTTTTAATCGATTCCGATGAGCGCAAAGTTCCGAAATAATTAATGAAAAAGAAATTTGCTTGGTGTAGAGGCAGGGAAGGGGAGTGCGCAGACGACATGGCCGCCGCCGCTCTCTCCGCGCGCAGCGGCGGGACGGCAGGAACCGAGCCGCGTTTGAATGCGTCATGCGAAAATATCATTTTTGATTTCGCGGCGACACCCAGAAAACTTTGTAAATTACTTAAATAAAATTTTTTTGTTAGACCTATTTTTTTAAGGAAGTAAAGGTAATCACAAGTAGCATGTACATACAATTCTTCGTATTAAAATTAATCTTGTGAATAATTTATGAAAATATTAACTGAAAAAAAATTTCTTAAAACCAAATAAATGAGTTTGTTAAAAAATCAATTTCCTACATTTGAGTAAATATTTATTTTTAGTATGCATAATAATGTACGTTTTATTAAATATTATTTTAAATTCAATATATGATCATATTTTCTGATATTTAAGTAATCATTTACTTAAATTCCACATTGTTTGTTAAAATCAAATAAATCGTTTATTTGAATACGAAATCCTAATTTATTAAAATACAGCATCAACTATTAGGTAAATTATTTATTTAGTTCAAATGTTCTGAATTTATAANGCCGCCGCTCTCTCCGCGCGCAGCGGCGGGACGGCGGGAACCGAGCCGCGTTTGAATGCGTCATGCGAAAATATCATTTTTGATTTCGCGGCGACACCCAGAAAACTTTGTAAATTACTTAAATAAAATTTTTTTGTTAGACCTATTTTTTTAAAGAAGTAAAGGTAATCACAAGTAGCATGTACATACAATTCTTCGTATTAAAATTAATCTTGTGAATAATTTATGAAGATATTAACTGAAAAAAAAATTTCTTAAAACCAAATAAATGTTTGTTAAAAGTTTGTTAAAAAATCAATTTCCTACATTTGAGTAAATATTTATTTTTAGT
>QLSS01000872.1:22500-26178 GCA_024372645.1 Trichomalopsis sarcophagae | reverse complement strand
CCCTCTGCTCAAAACTCAAAATCCTATGCACCTTTTTTAATCGAAGTCCATTATCTAAGACCTGCTTAAGTGCTCGATAATGAATGACATACCTTTTCTTGTCATTCAAAGTCGTGAGAAGTTTCTTCTGCTTTGAACCAGGTGGTGCAAGATGTTCTGCGCAAAAAGGTAAATCCCTATGATCATCATGTATTTCTTCAGGATACTCCAAGTCAACTTCAGCAAAATAGCCTATATCAGAATCTGGTGGTGTATTGAAAAAACTTGGATTTTTCTCATAATCAATCCATTCAAATTTTCCAACTGGTAAAGGCTGTACCATTGCCCATCCATAAAGATTGTTGATATCAAAATATAAGAGAGTCTTTGTTTTCTGATCCTTATCGTATGAAGAACCCATATATGGATTATTTGCCTTGGCATATCGATTACAACACTGACTTATTCCACCTCGAATGCCCGATTCGATAAACATTAGCATGTCAATATCTGTAAGAAGCTCCAATTCTACCTTTGTCATTTTTAAAGCTGCTGAAAAAGTTAGTCCAGGAGTCGTATAAAAGTGAGCGGGACATAAATCATAGGCTTTAAGAGATGTTTCTCGAAAACTCTCGAAAACATCGGCCAATAGTAAAACATCAGTTTTCAGATAAAGATCTGAATATTCTCCCAACGTACTAATATTGAACTTATTCCAAACTTGGACAGCATGCTTATAGTCTTCTTCAGCAATTTGAGAATCTGTTAGCTTATTATAAAAATCATTCTTTTCTGGCAATTTTGTAGTCGTCAACTTATCTAATCCATTTACAAAATCATATGGAAATACACCTTTTCGTCGAAGGAGATCTATCTTTTCATCTGTAAGTCCATCTGATCGAAATTCCTTTACTGCTATTGGTACATTTTTCAGATATGATGCAAGCTTTTCCAATGATGAAGGTAGAAAACGCCAAGAATCTATGAATCTAAAACTAATGTTGCAGCCATCCACATATTTTGTAAAAGAAATATATTTCTCCTTATTGTGAGGTATTAAATTTACTCGTCCTCTCATCAACGTAGAAGTAGCAATCTCCTTTAAAATAAAATGAGTGTCGTAATTGAGGTTATGAAAAACCACAGGAATGAATCTTGAATCCTTATAATTCAAATTACAAGAATTGTGAGCTGCACCTCTGAAACTGAAGAAGAAGAAAATCTATCTTAGAATTACAAAATTTCGTTTACTTTATTTCGAATATAATCGAGAAGGAAATCTTACCGCCCTGTGAGATGACAATGGTCTCGTACAGCAAGTTCTTCACTAGTGAATGGTTTCCGACATATATGACAAGTTGATGATCTCCGAAAAGATATTTCCTCTAAATCTGTAAGTCTCATTGGTTTTGGATTCTTGTAGAGTACGTCAATTTTTTCACCAATTGACTTTAATTCTTGAACAATAGCCAGATAAGCTATCATCAAAACTGCATTTTATGAAGTATCCTATGCTGTATGCTTCGTGAAGTTGGAAAGCATTCTCATTCTCAGTAGGTTTCAATAAACATTCAAAATCCGCATAAATAACAAAAGGAACCTTTTCACTCTTACTGTAATCTTCGAATTTGAGAATATTATTCTTACAATCAGGTAAATTTATTCGACAATTATTTAAATTTTTACAATCGCTTTCATGAATTTTCAATCTTTCCTCGGTATAAAATATTTGTAAACACCTTTCACAATGGTAAGATTTTAAATGAGTTTTAGACACTTGAGAACTCAAAAGTCGAGACATACTTTTTATCCAAACGTAATGATATTTAGGCATGTCACCTTCATCAGCACGATTATTTTCTTCATGCTCATCTATATAAAAATCTTGAATGATGAGAAGGTTTGCATGTTTTTCCTTCTTCTCTGTCGTAATATGACAAGGTGTTACTTCGAATTTGTGGCCATACTTTCTAAGCATGTATACATTTACTGAAATATTATTCAGTTTTTCAAATTTCGGAATACTTTTAAGTTTTACTGGGAATTCTATACCAGCAAAATTTAATTCATTTTCATGCAATCGATACTGATTAACTCTACTAGCATTTTTGTTACTTGGATATAATGATGAAAGAACAGCATACTTGAAACACTGATTGTCGTTATTATGAACGTTAACACATGCTTTTTTATTTTCAATAAACTTTGGAAGAGGAATATAAGAACTTCCCTTAATTGGAGAATATTTTTTCATATTTATACATAAACTTATAATACTCTTCAGTGTCCAGCCTGAATCCTTTTCTTGAAATTCTTCTAATTGCGAAAGAATGGGCTCTTTAATATTGTCTGTAAACCATTTCTCTAAATCTGTTGACATGTATACTGTAGCACTCTCACTCGTAAAATATTTAATATCTGTCGTTTCTTCACCATTTTTTTGCATTGTAAATTCTGAAATAAAATCCGAATTGATTTTCACCACATTATATTCTTCTAAACATGCTTGTGTCTTATCTTTGAAGAGCTTCAGTGCATCATTAAAAAAACTCAATATATCCACATGCTTTATGTTAACAACCACACCTGTCCTGATTCGATTTTGGAAGGCTGATTGCACATCACGCCACTCAACTCTAGCTTCTGCTTCTTCAGCATGCAGACTACCTCCTCGATGAAGACGATGTTCAAATTCTACTTGCACACACGAAAGATGCGTCAAACAAGTTTGACATTTCTGTTTTTCTCCTCTCGTGAGATTGGATTTAGAAATTTTTTCGTTTAATTCATTAATAGTAGAATTACACATATCTAACCAATAATGAATATCATTGACGCTCATTTGATCCACATTTTGTACAGTATCGCGAAGCACTTGTACAAGACGTTCGATAAGATCAATCGAAGCCATTTTTACTGTTTTTTTCACTAGAGTGTCACTAGTAATCTTGCACAAAATTGAGACTGAATTTTTTTTTTTGCCGACTGCGTCAGATGAACTGTGCTCGTCTAAGAGAAATTTCTCTCTTTTAAAGCTGAAATCATCATAAGAAGAGGTGGAAGATCTCGCTGCTGAGGAGAGAGGAGAAAGATTTTCTCGGGAAGGGATGAATTTTCTTCCAATAAGGGGTACACATTTTTCCATCATCCAATCCTAGAAGATTATGAGACTAAGAGGAGGAAAATTTTCTAGAGAAGGGATGAATTTTTTTCCTTTTAAACCAACCAAAAATCATCTTTTGAGCCCAACAAATGAGGGCTATGCATTTGTTTTGAGTATCCATTTCTGGAAGAGTGAAAGGCGGAGTTTCATATTATAAAACGAGGATGCTGGAACCTCGCGAGATCACTTCTTGCTAAACTGTCTACAAAGCTGAAAAGATGGAAAGAACACGTGACTACGATTTGTTGTTTAGAAATACTATCCTGCAATGTAATGAAGAAAATGCTTATATCTGCGACATTCAAGGATTTCAGAGAATTGCAGACGATACTTGTATTTTCAAAGAAATAAGTTTCCTTAATTTGAGGAAAACTGCCTTACCGACCGCATATCTTTTCAAACCTCCAATGGCTTGGGAAGAACTGACAGAAGAGGAAAAATGCATGTCTCAATGGTTGGAAAAGAGTCATCATGGAATAGCGTGGAACTCTGGCGATATTCCATATCATCGTCTTTATCGAATCTTGCAGATCTGT
>QLSS01000872.1:0-20000 GCA_024372645.1 Trichomalopsis sarcophagae | reverse complement strand
TCTTCGTCTCTACCTGCGCGAAGGAGGAGGAGCATGAACCCACCACTAAATTTTTTTCGGGACACGGAGAAGGGAAGATTGGGACTTATACATACTACGGTTACTGGCTCACTTTGAGAGGGGGAAGAATTCTCGGTCGCTAGGGGAGGGAAGGAGGGATCGACACTCCCTCTATCTAAAAATACACAGCTCGGATTCTGGCTCACTTCGAGAGGGGGAAGAATTCTCGGTCGCTTGGGGAGAAAAGGGAGGGATTGACAATCCCTCCATTTAAAATACACTGCTCGGATTCTGGCTCACACTGAGAGAGGAGGGGGTGAGCCAGAATCCGCATGAGCCAGTATGCCTATAGCCTATCTACTCGTAGGCAAGTTACCAACCGCGTGGCGCTAGTAGATAAATGTAAATAGTCTACCTATGCGCGGGTAGATGGCGTACTCGTATGTAACACAGGAGAGAGGGAGCAATTCGGGTATATAAGGAGCCCCAGAGCCAGCAGCAGGGCATTAATGAGTAACATGCGAATGGTAGTACTCGCTGCTTGCTCCGGTCTCCACTATACCCAGTAGTCCATGATCCCCAGGCTCTCGAAGAGTATGTGTGCAGTCCATTCCGTCTCCTGTAGTCTGAGATCCAGTATCGCTCACAAATTATTATTGATAGAATGAATGAATAATTCTGTACGAAATACAAATAACTTTAACCTTTTAATAGTATACCCCCTCCCATCCCCTCTTCAGTTGCGTCATCGGTGCAGGATGGTAGTACCCTGTTCTTCGGTGGCGTATCTGGTCGTAGATTCATGGTAAGATGGTAGTATCTCAAACATCAGTCTAATAAGGTAAAATGCCCAGTACTTGGACAAAACTCGATTTCAGCCCTGTACTTGGACACTCTACAAACAGAATCAGATTGAGATAATTGTTCTTTATCCCAATGTAACTCACATCATTCAACCTCTTGATGTCGCAATCTTCCATCCGTTGAAGGATGATTATAGGAAAGTTCTGCGTCAGTGGAGGATAGAGAATGATGTAGTTAATTTTCAAAAATCTATGTTTCCTCCAGTATTGAAATTGGCTTTAGACTCTTGCGACCTCACTGCAGCTACCAAAAATGAATTCAGAGCTTGTAAATTATATCCATTCAATCCTGATGCAGTGAATTACAGTGTATCAAGTAAGAAATCTAAAAAGAAAACTTCCACTTCCAGTGATGAAGCGGTGTTAATGAACAAACCAGTTACGAGTGATGTAATTGTGGCGTTAGAAATATTTGAAAGAGATTTAATTTCTCCGGCTATATTAGAAGCATTTAAGAAGGCTAAACTGGATGTCGCTTGGACTGGTGATCTTAAATATTATGAACTGTTTGAATCTTGGCGCAAACTAAAAAACCGTTGCACTGGTTAGTATATTCAACAATTTTTTGTTAAATATGGTATTTATTTTATTTTTAATTGTTGTTCTACTTTTATATTTTTATTGAGAGTGAGGTGGAAATGTCTGATGGCACTCTAACTGGAACTTCCACAATCGGAGGATCACAAGAACTTGATTTTGAAATGCCAGAAGTTCCTGTCGAGTCTCCTACTGTCACTGCGACTGAAACTTTCGCAGCTGAAGGGCCAGAAGAATCCTTCGCATCAGAGAGATCAACAGAAGAAAATGAACAAATGTCACATATCCATGTCACTGCGACTGAACCTTTCACAGCCGAAGAACCAGAAGAACAGTTTGGATCAGAGAGATCAACTGAAGAAAATGTAGAAATATCACAAACAGATGATGGTTCAACAATTATCAACTTTGATAATATTGAATTTGAAGGCTCAAATTTTCAAATATCTGAGATTGATCTGACTGATGAATCAGGAAATCGTATGTCTGCTGCTATTATAGCAGTCGTTCCTGATGACACGAACAACACAGATAGCTTAGCCTCAGTTGATCTAACATCTCTACAAGATCAAACACATTTTTTAATGCATCAGGTAAGATTTTATTTATAATATCATGTATATGGATAATAATGTGTTTACTAATTAACATATTCTTTTAGATGAAAGTGAAATTTCAATGGATACGATTGAAAACCGAAATTCAATCAATGATGAATTAGCTGAAAAAGACGACAGTACTATACTCAACAATATCACTCAAGAAGTTGGCTGTGCTTCGGATAGTAATAGTCTTCCCAGTACGAGTAAAACAATTTTAAATTCAAAGAGTGTAGATACTTCAAACAAAGGTTTGTAAAACTAACTAAAGAATTGTTTTCAATATTGTATGAGTAATGACAGAGAAAACATAAATTATTTATTATTTACAGGTATTCTTGATTTGTGTGCGATAACTAAGGATCGAACAGATTTTTCAAATATTTTCAGTACCACTACACCTAATAGTGTTTGTGCTGTAGATCAAAATGTCAGTAATGTACGACCAGAGACTGATGAGATTAAAGCTTTTACTCCTGAAGCAATTCATTCAACACCTGGTACGATGTGCACTTTTCCTGCAGTTTGTACGAAAAACGACAGCTGTAATATAAGTATTACTGAGGAATCCAATTACAGTATCTGTAAGTTCTTAAATATTTATTTTGATGCAATGCTTCTTATTAGAAATATACATAAATCAAATTTCAATTCCAGATTCCGATGAAAGTGAAAATAAAACTCAGCATGAGTCTCCAACATTAAAAGATTGTTTCCCGATACCTACATTTGCTTATAAAAAGAAGAAAAGAACCAACCTGAAAGCAGCACTAATGTTGCTTTGGTTGAAGACCTATTGGAGGTTTTACAAAAGAAAGAAGCTGAAAAAGAAGAAAAGAAGCAGCAAATATTATTAAATAAAAAAGAAAGAGAAGAAGCCAGAAATCTCAAAGAAAAAGAACTAAACATTGTCAAATGTTTTAATGAAACTAAGAAAAAAAAGATGCAGGAAAAGAAAAATATAAAACTTGAGATTCAGTCATTAAAAAAGGCAATGAAATTGAAAGAGAATAAAGAAAATGAGGCTGAGTTTATGGAGCAACTGCAGAAATTAAGTAATCGATTAAATGAAATGGAGAATTTCATTATTGCTCAAGATGTGCAATTGTTACAGGCAAAAATGAAAATAAAACAAGAGAAAGTGTAAAAAACTTCTGTAAAAAAACGTATTATTTCATACTTGCATGTATTTTTTTTGTAAAAAACATTAATTTTCTTTAAGAATTATTCGATTGATTATTAATATCGTTACTTATTATGTTTCTTTTTGCTAATTTTAATATAATTTGTAATGAAAATATCGTCCAACTATTGGGTATCGAACGTGTCCAAGTACTGGGCGCATGCAGTAACATTGTCCAACTACTACAGTATATGAGCTGTTTTTTATATGCATTTTTTTTATTATCTACTTAATATACAATCAAATTTTTTTTAGATTAAAAACATAAATTTTGTGTCTGTTTATTAATCGTAATTCACAATGAACTGATTGTATGAAAGAGAGAACGCGTATTTAAGGTGATCTCGGAGAATGTGCGCTCTAAGTGTACGATCCTATCTGTCGTCTCCGAGTCAAAACTACCTGTCTAATGTAGCATAATTTTGTAGGGTTCCTGCCTCATCTGAATTTCAAAAAGATACTCGCATGTGCCGCTCCGTTTCCGGAGAAACAAAAAACTCTTTGCGCAGAATGTCTTTTGATGAGACCTGCAGCACTTAAAAAGTCGTGTACCTGATGAATCTCATTCATATAGATGTTATATCGGCCCTCGATAAAATTGTAAAATAAAACTTCATCGTTCAAGTCTTTCGAGGACTGATGGAAAAAGCGTCTTTTCAGATTTCCTCACCTTCTACACATTTTATCCCCGCGATCTTGTTGCCCCCATTTGCCCGACACAACTGCATATCCTCGCGACAAACTTCGCTCTTCTTGTTATCTTCCTTTAGTCCACTGTATACATATACAGAACTGCTCGTCTTCCTCTCCTCCTCTTCTTTAAGGTATTCTGCTATAGCCAACTGGGGATGTATACCTATGCAAGCCCAGTTCGCTTCTCAAACACTTGCATTATTAATCGGAAGTGCTGCTGCACCAGCATCGTCGCTCCGTCTGTCAACCGGATATGTCTGGACAATAATTGAAATTGATCGCGACGGATAAGGGCTGGATCGTGGGTGGCGGAATTGAGCCGAGCGTCCGCATGCACCCCCTTTTATAGAATCCTCGGGTGGCGTGATTCCTACCCGAATGGTTATCCGAAATCGTGGAAGGGAGGTTATGCCGAGTCAAAAGAAACGGGCTTCGGGGTGACTCCGAGCTGTTGCTATGCGCGGATTTGGCGACTTATGCATTGATTGCATTATAACTAGCAACGCTATACACGTGTGAGTATTCACATGTGACAATACTATCAAGCGCTTTAATAGGTATTTGCAAAAATTTAACAAAATTAAGCAGCTGTTATATTTGTTTTGGTGCATGCATGTATATTATTTGAGGAGACAACTACTTTTACAAAACTACTTTACAAAAAAATCTTACTACGTACCCATAAGATTATTTAGAATGATGACTTTGAATCAGTTACTATATACAAACTGAAAATTTTGGCTTTTGTTGGAAAATGGTCTAAAATATAATTTCAACTAATTAAAGTGGTAAAAGTATAAATCAAATTACAACTTATTTTTTAGTTTTTAAGATTTCAAAAACATATTATATCATATAGTTCTGATCCATAGTCTATAAGCTATTGAAAAAATGAAATTTTGTGAGACTAAAAAGTACGCGTATCAAAGATTTTACAGGATTTCATTTTTTCAATAGCTTATTGACTATATGGATCAGAAATATCTGATATAATACGTTTTTGGAAATGTTAAAAGTTGAAATTGGACTTATCCTTTTATTACTCGAATTAGCTGAAATCATTCTAAATAATCTTATGGGTGTATGGTAAGTTTTTTGCTTCCTTTCTTACTGAAAATATCGTTTTTCTACGGAACACAATAATTGGAGTAAAACGGCATGAATCAAGTTAAAATTTTAGATTCATTTAGTATTTTATACGGTATCTTAATCACGTTCTTTGGGCTGATGTTCAATAGGTCAATTAGATTTTAAGTTATTTAAGATTTAATTTCTTTTCTTTCTTTCTGATAAAATTTTTTTTCAATTTATTATAATTTGGTAACTAAACAGGGAAACCCTGTTTAAAAACTATCATGATAATAGAGAGTAATAAGAACTATTTACCATATAAATTTTAAGTAATTCATGTGTCAGATAAAGAGACAAAAATAGTGGAAAAAATGTATTTCGAGTCCTTTTACTAGGCGCTCATTTAGGTTCATTAGATTTTGAGATATTTAAGATTGCACATGTAGTGTTGTTGGAGTTGATGTGGGGAATATAAATAAGAATGAACGTCTCTTATACACCAGATGCTGATTGTCATCAGAATTGAATTATTTTAATTATTCATTTATATTTAATATCTATTTCTCATATAGATCATAATGTTGCGCGCGCGGAGCGCGCTAAATCTCACTAGTATAATAAAAATTAAAATAACTTGAATAAAAATTGCTATAATCTTAAGTAATAGCGGGACGTACTTGCACTGTTATATATTATATTGTAATTTTTATGCTGAAATAAAATTTTAAAAAATTGAATTTTTTTCTTTGTTTATCCATTTTACACGATTATCGGATATTATTATTTTATTATTATTGTTATTTTATTTAATATTATTTAGTGAAAGAAATAAATGAAAGAAAGCGACAGGAATCAAACCTGGACCTCTGGCATGGGAGTTGAGGGCGCTGACCACTTACCTAAACAGAACTGTTATGTACCGAATTTCAGATTTGATATATTAATTACCTTTTCTTGTAAGTTAACATTAATAATGATTTAACGGAAATCAATAAATAATACCAGCGAATAATTACTGCAAAAACTAACTTTCATACAGACACATAACCTCAAATTCTAACACCCGGAGAAAGTTTCAAAATGATTTTCACTACAGAATATAGCAATCTTTAATACACGTCTAACAATTTTTTTGACCGAGGATGTAAAAAATAAACTTATAAGAAAATATCTCATAGAACGACCCTGATAACAAGCAACGTTGTTACAACGTTGGTACAACGTTGAAAAAAATACGCGTGAACGTTAAATTTTTAAGTTGTAGCAACGTTGGAGCAACGTTGGTACAACGTTGTTTTGGCCAAGGAATTTTTACCGAAAAGTTTTATGGATCCTCTTCCAACGTTGAGCCAACGTTGTTTTAACGTTGCAAATACGTATGTCAAACGTTGTTTCAACGTTGTTAAATTTGTACCTAAAGAGTTTACGGAACTTCCATCAACGTTGTTCCAACGTTGCTTTAACGTTGCGAATGCGTATATTATTTTAATAAGCTCCTCTACCAACGTTGAGCCGACGTTGTTTTAATGTTGCAAATACGTACGTCAAACGTTGTTTCGACGTTGTTAAATTTTTACCTAGAGTTTACGGAACTTCCATCAACGTTGTTCCAACGTTGTTTTAACGTTGCGAATTCGTATATTATTTTAATAAGCCACCCGAGTAGACCAATATCCAACGTTGTTTAAATGTTGATTAAACGTACAATGATACAACGTTGCCAATTTCGTAAAAACAAAACCAATTCAATCAATTTTGCTACTTATATTTCAGTTATTTTATAATAAAGATTTTTATTTTTTAAATGTTCTACAAATGTAAATACTTTATTGTGTCATTAGACATTACATACAAGTTTTCGTTGCACCTGTACATGTACGATTTAGTACAACATAATCCGCTAGATGGCTCGTTGTATCCACCAATGTTCAGAAACACATGCAAAACTGTTAATTACAAGTCAATTTTTTTGTTCATCCGTATAGTAACAATCATAAAAAATTGATGATTACATATCGCAATTAAAAATTCAATGCAAAGCTCTATCTTATACTCAAAGATAAATTTTTTTTAACAGTGAAGTTTTGAATTAAATTTTACAATCAACGTAGTCTAACATTTTCCAACACTTTTAATTATAACATTATTTTTGTGTGGGTAACTCATGGTTTTAAATAATACAACAATATATGGTTCATGATAAATGACAAATGATATGCATACTTTGGCAAAATGGCAATTTTAAGGTATGTCATTTAAGCTACATATAAATCAAAGTTTAATAATTGTGCATTGCACAACATATAAAACGTATTCACCTTCTATAGCATGTTCAAAATTCATCAACGACTGTATACTAAATCTGTTAAGCATTCAGATAATAGCAACATTCGAAGTTATTTTTTTTTATATGTATGAATAAGTGGTATGACTACAAAACGATTTCTATCTTCCAAAGGAAATTTACACACTTTTGCTATAATATATTCTGTTGGGTAAGGTATACACTGCGCACGTGTACTTTCTTTAACTATTTTAATATGTAATAGATATGAAATGTCTTTAAAATTATCTTTGTAAAATGGTTCGATAAATACAAGTTTTCTTACACCTGTACTAATTTCTTTATAATTACCAAATAATAGTTAAATAATACGTTTTTTAAACAAAATGTAATAACTTAAAATTAAAACGCATTAACTGGAGTCATCCGCATCACTATTTAATTCATCAGATACTAAAGATAATGCTATATTCTTCAAATCTTCTCTTTTATCATTTTTCTTTCGTCGGCTTGTTGACTTAGCTTTTTCTTTTCTTGTTCCATCGCCCTTTTTGTTGTCTAAAACAAACAATAACTATTAACTACAAAAAATATTTACTGTCTGAATACATAAAGATTTTAACGTCAGCTTTACCATAATCACCCATTCGATTTTTGGCTTGTTTCAAATGGTTGCTTACATATGTTTGTAGTTGACCTATTGTTGGTCGACAATTTTTATTCGCTTTTCTTGTGGTCGCAACTACAGAGTAAAATAATAATTTGTAGAGTATAAATTTTAATATTTTTAATTTAGATCAAGTAATAAATAGAATTACTTTCAATCATGGAGTATGCAAGTGTCTGATTAAATGGTCTTTTGCCGGTACGTCCTATACAGCTATAAAAGTCTTGCACAGTATCGGTAACCACATTGGTAATAATGTCACGCACCGTTTTTTTTCCAGTCATTTTTATTGATATATGCCTGCAAGTAATTCCACTAAAACATTTAGAAAATGATTCAATATTAATAAAAAGTCCTTTTTTAAAATACAAATTATGAAATTTTAATTATCAACTATTGAATGTAGCCATAATATCACGTTTCAAAATGGCAAGAAAATACTAACAATTTTCTTTCTATAAATCTCATTTGATTGCAAATCATTGTCAAAAATAGTAAAGACATCTGGGTCATCTATTGGTAAATGTCTTCTTATTAATAATGTATCCTCCGTACTAATATCTCCACTGGCAGAATTATTGTTAGAACTAGACGTTTGCAATTGTACAGATAACTTTGCTTGATTAGAAATTATCTGATGCTGTTGCACTGTTGATTTTACAAATTATTTAATGTTTTATATATTATATAAAATTTGTAAAATCAATATCTACTTACTTCCAATCACATTTAATTTATTATCTATAGGTAAATTTATAAACTCTTCGTGCTTAAAATTACTCTCATCTGAAAAGCATTTTCAAGACAATTTAAGTTACTTGTAATTATAAAAATTTTATGTTTCTTAGAAAGGCTAAAAGCAATACGCGACAAATGATTTTACGTAATAGTTAATTTACAAAATAATTTTTGCGTTTGGCCATTCTAAACCATGAATAAAAACACGTGAAAATATAGTTATAAAGACGATTTGAAAAATGTTAAATGTATGTACACTTATTGTCCATATTTATGACACCAGTAAAATTATAAGTATCTTTACTCACTAATTTTTAGTGCTGTGGATTCAGTTCTTGAACCTCCTGAACGTTTATTCGTTTTGGAACCCTCTGAACGTTTATTATTTGTCAAATCCTCTAAACGTTCATTCTTTGTCAAACACCCTGCCAATTCTTGTGATCTTGAACCCCCTGGAGTTTTGATTCTGGAAGGATCGAACCTTGAACGATCATTATTTCTTGAGTTATCTGCATTGTCTTTCCTTGAATCTTCTAAAGGTTCATTTAAACCCTCTGCATCGTCATTGTTTAAAGCCTCAGGAAGTTCATCGTTTGATCCCTCTAAATATTCATTTACAAGTTGTTCATTGCTATTGTCTACATGATTTTTTGGAACTAAATCAGAAATTAATGAAAAAAAATTTTACTTTCGTTCATTGATAATTGATTATATTTAGATAATATATAATTACAGACAGGCTATAACTCATAAATATTTCACCATTAAATAAACTTCTTTTTGTGCAATTAAAAATAATCAAAATTATTTTCATGACATCATCATTCTTTTAGTAAAATAATTAATTTATACAAAAGTTATAATCATTAAAACAATAATTAATTCTTACCATTTGTATTAGAATTCAAATATGGATTCTTTGGTTTAAAAGGCTTATCTACTGTAATACAAGAACGTTTTGAAAGTCCTGAATCGAAGATTGTACTGAGTGGAACATTATTTTTCATTTTGATGTTTTCTATAGATTTTATTCTAGGCTTTTGTTTGCTAGTTTTGAAACTCATTTCGTTATCAATGTTTTCTTTTCCTTCTTTTCTTGAGGAAGTAATTTCAAGATCTGAAAAAAATTTTTTTAAAGTACTTTAGTACAATTATTCAATAAAAATATGAAATTCATAAGAGAAGTTTAAATCGTTACTATACACGTACCTTCTTTTTCTTCATCTTTTTCTTCTTCTTCTACTTTTTCACCATCATCATGATCTCTTTCTTTTGGGTCAACAAAAACAGAATCTTCTAAAATGACAATATATATATATATATATATATATATATATATATATATGTATATATTTTTACATAATCACATTTAAAGAGGTTTTTCTTATGAAATAGTTCATTCATAGTTTCTGTTTTATTTTGAATACCTGACAATATGATTTTCTTCAAGTACCCACCATTCTTACTATTTACTACTGATTGTGGTAACTTTTCTGGTAGTACAGTATCCCGGTCCTTTTGCACATTTGATTTAAAGGTTTCCGGCGTTTTTGTCAACAGTTGCAACAGCTCATGTACCGATTCTGCATTATTTGAGGACGATCTATTTTTAATATTTTCTTTTTTAATATTTATTAATTTCGCAATTTTTCTTTTTTTATTACTTATTTCTTCCTCAGAACTTTGAAAAGTTTTTGCCGCTCTACTTTTTCTTGTTTTTGGGTTCTGTTGTTCTTTGAATGCTTCCTCAACATTTTCTGCCCCAGACAAATTTTCTGCTATTTTAACTTTTTCAACAGCCTCGTCATAATTATACGTAGCTAGTAATTGAAACATGCATTTATAGTTAGAACAAAGTACTAATATATTTTTTTTTTTAATATTTAATTTACCCGTTGCCCAATAAACATCTTTCAAGTGACATTCTTCCCAATCTTCTTCGGGGGTTTGTTTTGATGAAACAATCTTGGGGTTTGAGAAAACAGGAGGCCATTTAACTGCTTGATTATCATCACATATCTAAGACTCTGGAACTATTGCTGGGTATTCTTTGTCATTCTTTGTCATAATAACTATAACAAAAGGATCTTCATCCTTACTTTTCTTCGTTCCCATTTCCAAAAGTAACGAAGTCTACAAACATAACATTATTGATAATATAACTAATTAATCCCTTAAATTTTGTATGTATATTCATCGATTATACGTATTAATATACATGTATTTTACAAATTATTCAAATATATTGATAAGTCTCTTTTTATAGAGATATCATGTCTTACATAGAGCTACGTGATTCATAAATCAACCGTGCATATTTTATGTTGAGATAGGTCCACTTGGGACTCTCCCCTCCTGCGCATGCGCGAGCTCGTCGAGCTGCGTTGCTCGGCTCGCCACGCAAGTTCGTCGCCGGCACTCCACGAGAGCGCACGTGTTTACCCGCATTGGTGTATCTTTCAGACGGTCAGAATAAAGCTTTTTCTCGAAATCTTTTTGTGTCGATTATTAACAGACTCACCCAACCTGATCCCAACAGGTTATGGGCCGGGTGAGCCACGCTTCAACTGAGCAAAAGAAAAACCGGGAGGCACGCGCCTAGAGACGCGGGAGAATTGTTAGCTCACGAGAGCAAGTGTAATGTAGTGACAAAAGGCAGCAGATAGAACTCAAGGGTGGTGTGTACTAAATCATCATCCGCACCTTTGTGTCACGAGGCCAGGAGCCAACGCATCTCCTTCGAGAAGCTTCAACAAGGGGGTCATCATGTGGCGACTCGAAACGGCAAGCTCATCGTTCAGTAAGTAAAACAAAAAGTAAAACTAATAAAAGTGTAAAGTCGTGAAAAATTAGCGTAGTTAAAATCTAGATTAACGTACAAAGAACGTAAAGTCACGAAAAGTGCTACGAAGTGACAAAAGTGTAGAGTAAATTCAAAAGTGCTAGATCATGTAAAAAGTCGTGAATAAAATGAGAAAATTAGAATACGGAAAGTTTACAAGAAAAACTGAGAACAAAAGTCCGAAAAGCTAGGCGCGATAAGCCGTGTGTTTCTGAGAATTAAAAACAAAACGCAGCAAGTCCCGCATTTCCGAGAAGTCGAGCATGAGCTTGTGAGAGGGGGGAGAGTGGAGACACGAGGCAAAGATGGCGGCCGCCGGCGCTACATCGGGATTGTCTGTCTCTCTCCACAAGACCACCAGTTGCTAGGCGCATGGCCTGAAGGAGGGGAGGGAGCCAGCTAGCGTCTTCTACCGCGGAGAGAGCGGTAGCGTCGGCAAGTGCGCGCGTATAGAGAAAACAGTGCGGGCAACATCATGCGGCGAAACGTCGCCACACTGCATGGGCTGAGAATCTCTGGCGGCTCGCGCGGCAGTGTTGCGAGCGGTGTCTCCCTCTCTACCTTTCTCTCCTGTACGCGGTACGCATGCGGCGAGCGGAGTGTGCACGGGCGCGCTCTTGCTCTCTATCTCTCTCTCTCTCTCTCTCTCTCTCTCTCTCTCTCTCTCTCTCTCTCTCTCTCACGTGCACAGCCTGAGCGGTGCGCTGTCTATATTTTTTTACAATGATTTTCTGAAATAGAAAATACTTCAAATAAAGAAATTTCTCTTAAAAATTCTTAGAATCAGTAACCGTTGAGTAGCATGTTTAATAGTGTTTTTCTTTAAAAATCCTGTGTTGCAAAATAAATACGGACTGCAGTTCATTAAAAATCGCATTTTGTGAGGGCCCCACATTATGCGTAACCGGCTTTCGCTTAAAATTCAAGCAAGCCGTAACTAATCAATTCAAAAGTCAACACAGTAGCTAGAACTAGAAAGATAGACAAGAGTCACATGACAGTAAGATTCAGAATAGAACATCGACCATAGAAACAGGTTAATCTTACAATATGCCAAGACCGCGCGATCAGAATCGCCCCACTTGATTGGGAGAGCAAGAGCAAGCGACAAGAGTTGCTCCTCAAGAGAGGAAAGATAAGAGATATTCGATAACAGTGACTCCGAGTCAAAGTTACAATCGAACAATTATTGTTGACGTTTCAACAATCTTTTACTTGGATATTTGGACTAATATTCTGCATATTCATATAATCAAAACACTTACATGCTAATTAACTCAACAGATGCTGATCGAGAGGAGTTCCGTCGCATCATCCTCAGAGAATGGGAGAGGTCGGAAGCCAACGAGGCGCCCGGTGAAGGTTATCACCGTGACACCATCACTCTGTTGAGGAGGAGCGACGGCTCGCTGTATTTTAAAAGAAATGAACTCCAGCTGCGCAGGTTCGACGATACCCTGTCGGAAATCGAGAGAGCGGTCATTGACCATGTCTGGCCTGTCACTGAGAAGCAACATATCTTCCAGTTAAGATATCCAGCAGACTCTATCACTAGAAGTGAGGTCATGCTAATGATGCAGGAGCAAAACAAAATGTTTCTCACTGGAATTGAGATGCTGGTGAAGGGTCTTACAATGCCAGGTGTTGGACAGCAGCAGCCCTTCCTCCTGGGCTCGCCTGGGAAACGACTGGCAGTCAAGCAGAGTCAGCAGCAGTCTAATATAGTGGAGACTGCCGAGGCAGGGAGGTCTACAGCTCAGGGTATAGACACCGAACCCGTGGAGTCTGGAAGGATGGACCCTGTTCTCAGGGAAAAGCCCCGAGTTATACGGGTCGAAAAGGTGTCGTCGACTCCGTACTGCAAGTAACAGACGTTGCGGGGCGAGGAGTTGATTGACATGAATATCGACATGAGCGAGCCTCGGAAGAGGTCGGCAGAAGGTAGGAGGCAGCCCTCAGAAGTGGGAGAACTCCCCTGCAACTCGGAGGACGAGGCTCAGCAGTCTGGGGAACCGGGGGACACACCGGTGAATATCCCCTTATTCAACCCATATAGTAAACCCAGGTCACAGCTGAGGCAGCCATCACCTAATCGAGAACACAGGTCAAACTTTCTCCGTGAATCGGTAAGACAAAATGATCACTTTCAGTTTGTAGAACAATCAAATCACATTCCTTTAAATATTGTTAACGAACTAGTAGAAAACAAGATAAAGGTCTTACTCCTTGAAAGAGATAAAGAGACTGAGAGATCACTGATTGATAGAAGCTTTAACTTGTCAGAACAATTGAAAAATGAATTTGTCGGCAGAGAAAATTTAGGCTTTAGAAATTATAAACTCACGCTAAAAACTAATTTTGAAATGTTCGAAGACTACTTGAAGTCTGAACTAAGAAGCAAGAAATTGCACTATATCCTCGATGAAAGTGTAAGCATGAACTCTACGGTAAATGAATCGAAAAGATCGGATGATGAGTTCAAAGTTAGAGAAATTATAATCAATAGAATAGACGCGATCTATTACAACAAGATTGTCAATTTGACTGATCCGAAACTAATTATTGAGAAGTTGAAAAACGTAAAAAGATACGAAACTGGAACAACTAGAATCACAGCCAGAAAAGATCTGCTGACTATTAAATATTTACCCTCAAAGGAAACTGCATCTGATTTCTACGATAGATTCCAAGAGAAAGTCAGAATATTTGAAAATACCCCAGACGCGGGAAAACTTCCAGAAAAAGAGTTAAGAGATTATTTTCTTCAAGCAGTTGCTGAGGCAGTCCCGGAAATTACCACTGCAGACCAACTGTTTAAAGAAACTACGTCTACGGAAATGACATGCGAGAAATTAAAAAACTATCTGTTACAGGTTGAATCTACCAAGAGCCGGAAGATGCCTTCGCAACCGTCAGCACGAGCTTTTCTGTATACGGGTCAGGGTACTGGTCGGCTGATTTGCAGAGGTTGTGGGATGGAGGGGCACACGAAGGCCAATTGTCCCAATGAAGGATTGAGGCAGTGTTATTACTGCCTCAAACTCGGCTCTCACCTCGCACATGAGTGCAATAAAAGAAAGGCAGACCTGGAGAAGGGGCTGGCAACTGCAACCAGCTACGGCCCAACCTCAAAGAGAGGGAGGTGGACAGGCAGAGGGAGCCGGTCTACTGCGACCAGAGGCCGGACACACCAATCAGCTGCTCCAGCCAACCGTGGAGCGAGAGGCAACAGGGGAGCTTCGACACGAGGCAGAGGCTGTGGACGAGGCGGACCACAGAGGGGTGCAGGCCATCCTAGGCCTCAGCAAGGGACATCGCTCCAAGCCATTGCCGAGGAATACCAAGGTAACAAAGTGAACTGCTGTAACAAAGAATTGTTAGAATTCATAGCGGACTCAGGTGCAACCGAGCACCTGAGCAGATCTAAATTGTACTTTGACAAATTTGACTCCCGAGCGATTACAAAGGTAGATTGCGCAAACAAAGATAGCACATTTAGGACTGACGGTAGTGGGTCTACTGAAGTAGTTACAGAGGATAATGATACATTTATCTTAAACAATATTCTGTATTCGAAAGATCTGTCATACAATTTGTTATCATTGAGACGTTTCGTAGATCAGGGACTTGAGATTTACTTGAATAATAAAATCATTGATATTTATAATCCAGAACTCGATAAAAGCATTTTGACAGGAGAATACAAGAAACCATTCTGGACTATTAAACTAGTGTTGAGTAAAGATACTGTAACTAAATCTAATCCGAAAATCATGTATAACACTAGAAGTAAAAAGAACTCTACAGAAATAAACGAATCTAAGACAAATAAATCAGTGACAAGCAAGTCTAGTGTAGACAAGACTAGGGAAATCAACGATGTAGAAACAGACTTTTTACAAACGTCGAGCAACAGAAAAAAACACAAAACAGAGACTAATCAGGTCGATAAAATAGATGAGTTCAAAAATCACAAGAAGCCCAGAGAGGAATTTTCAGAAGCCATGCTGTGGCATATCAGACTTGGACATGTATCCAAAAAATATTTACTAGTGTTAGCTAAGCAAAATAATAAGTTAATAAACTTCGAGAATATAGACAAAGATAAAACCATACAAGATTGTCGAATCTGTATGCAAGCGAACAGTGTCAAACTTCCGTTTAACAAGATTAGAGATAGGGCAACAAAACCGTTACAGATAGTTCATGGAGATACTATGGGTCCCATCAGCCCGGAATCACATCCAGGAAAATATAAATTTGTTCTTGTTTTAATCGATGATGCTACTAGAGCTGCTCTAACTTATCCAATGCAAAGTAAAACTGAAGTGCCAGAGCACATAGAGTCATTTGTAAAAAGTCTTCGTAATGTGGTGGGTGCTGATCAAAAGTTCTGTTATCTGAGATGCGACAGGGGAACAGAGTTTGTTTGTCAGGCTACTAGAGAGGTTCTAGACAAATACGGTGCTGAACTACAACTAGCTTGTCTCGATACACCTCAACACAACGGTGTTGCCGAACGGTTTAATCGTACGTTAGAAAATAAAGTAAGAGCCATGATGCTGGACTCTGGCTTACCGCTTTCGCATTGGGATCTTGCTGTAAAAGCAGCTGTTTATATTTACAATAGGACACCTCACAAGTCGGTGGACATGGTGGCGCCTTTGAGTAAAATTGTGTCAAATCAGGCTGAATGCGTGAGCCAGGTCAAGCGTTTTGGATGCGCAGCGTATATTAAGATAGCTCGCGGTACAGATACCAAGTTTTCACCCCAAGCAAAGCTAGGTTTTTTAGTTGGATATCTAAGTACTGGATACACGATACTTGTACCAAGCGACCATAAATTATATGACTGTAAACATGTGAGATTCGTGGAAAATTTAACATATAAAGATTTTCAATGTAAAAACATAGAAAACGATCAATCAGAATTAAACTCTGAAAAGGAATCAGAGTCCGAGACTGTACAAGAGTTGACATTCGAAACAGTAGAATCGGTAGGTGAAGTCAAAGAGATAGTAAGCGAAGTAAAACGAAAAAGAGGTAGACCTAAAAAGAACCCCGTAGCAATGTTCTTTCTAACTGAAGACTCTGAGATACGAGAACTTAATTTTGATAGAGAATTCAGCGATCTTAAATATCATGCTCTTCTAGCTAAAATCTTAGGTGACCCACAAACGTTTAAACAAGCTGTAAACTCGCCAGAGAGAGAACACTGGTTGAGATCAATCCAATCAGAACTAGATTCTATTAAAGAAAAACAAGTGTATACTGTAGTAGAAAGATCAAATGTGTTAATGAATAACTTCAAACCAAATATAATCGACTCCAGATGGGTCTTTAAGCGAAAAATGAATGAACAGGGTGAAACTAAATTCAAAGGTTGACTAGTTATTCGTGGATTTAAAGACAAGAACGTGTATGACTTACGTGAAACTTACGCCCCCGTATCTAGGATGTCACTGATAAGAGCCTTCTTTTCGATTGCGAATAAATTAAATTACTCGCTTAGACAACTCGATGTTGAAACTGCATTCTTGTACGGTGACTTGTCGGAGGACATTTATATGGAAATTCCAGAGGGAGTTCAGATTACTAGCGATACCAGAAAAAGATTTCTATGGAAATTAAATAAGTCACTTTATGGATTAAAGATAAGTCCCAAGAAGTGGAATGATAAATTTTCAAGCGTTATGACTAAGCTAGGCTTCAAATTAAACGAAATAGATCCGTGCTTATACATCAAACACTCAGGTGTAGATACAATCCTTGTTGTACTGTATGTTGACGACATACTGTTAGCCAGTTCAAACAACGAAATCTTGAACAAGTTGAGCAAAGATCTGAGTGCTGAGTTTAAAATCAAAGATCTTGGTACCCCCAAAGAATTTTTAGGGATAAAGATAGACAGAGATCAATCTGAGCGTGTTATCAAAATTAGTCAAACTAAATTCATAGAAAAGATGTTGATTAGATTTGGCTTTGAAAACTGCAGACCAATTAGTACACCAATGAGGCAACTAGACGTTACTAGCTGCGGTAGAAAAGAGAGGGAGGAAAATGAGTACATTTTGGCAGAATCCGGCAAAGGACATATCCCAAATAGACTGTACAGAGAGGCTGTCGGGTCTCTACTCTATTTGGCGAATGCTACAAGGCCAGACATTTCGTATACGGTAAATGTACTTAGCAGGCATCAAGTAAACCCCACAATTCAGGAATGGAATATGGTTAAGAGAGTATTTCAATATTTGTCAGGAACTCGAAACTATGAGTTGATCTTCAATCGAGCAGATGAGGGGTTGATAGCTTATTCTGATGCCAGTTTAGCTGACTGCAAAAATTCTCTGACTACGTGTGGCTACGTCATTCGACTGTTCGGTAACACAGTGGCGTGGAGAACGCACAAGCAGCAGAGCGTTGCTCTGTCCACTTGTCAATCGGAGTATGTAGCCATGAGCGAAACTTGTCAGGAAAGTATGTCCTTACATAACTCAGTGGCGATTATGCTAGAGCATAATTTATATCCAATGATACTGTACTGCGATAATATGGCAGCCATTTCTTGCGCGAAAGTAAATGGAGGTAATCGATTGAGACATATGGTCGAAAGAAGGGAACATTATGTAAAAGAATGTGTTAATAAGAACTATATCAAAATAGAATGGGTCAACTCCAAGAGTCAGTTAGCCGACATATTTACAAAGGTTTTGCCTAAACAATTACATAACGACCTATTGAAACTTATATTTAACATGTAACTAATCAATTTATGTGTCAATTTTTAGAGTTTCCCGAGGAGTTCGAGGACCAGGACGAGCAGCCCGAGCCATCCATACAGGAAGTATCTTGGGATTCAGAGGGAGTGTTCCTCAAGTGAGAGGGAGTGTTGAGATAGGTCCACTTGGGACTCTCCCCTCCTGCGCATGCGCGAGCTCGTCGAGCTGCGTTGCTCGGCTCGCCGCGCAAGTTCGTCGCCGGCACTCCACGAGAGCGCACGTGTTTACCCGCAGTGGTGTATCTTTCAGACGGTCAGAATAAAGCTTTTTCTCGAAATCTTCTTGTGTCGATTATTAACAGAGTCACCCAACCTGATCCCAACATTTTAAATTAATTTAAATAACAAATCATACAAAGTTTTTAGAGCACGCAATTATCCGACCACCAGACTTCATTATAGGCACCCTCAGGGCTCAGATACCAAGTTTCGACTTTTGAGAATGGGTTAGTTTAAAAATATTTAATTTTCAAAAACAAAAATTTTACCAAAAACTAAAATATTACCAAAAGGCGTAAGCCCTATTTATTTTCTCTTTTACTGTGCAAGTAGATTAGTATGGTTAATTAAAATTAATGTAAATTAAAGGCATAAAAGTCATTTATCTAGAAATCGTATATAAACCTCATACCGAGCATATAATGTCAGAAGTGGAAGAGAAGCTAATTATTGAATTCTGAAGATTGATTCTTGATTTAGTGTTACTGACAAATAAGAAGTGTTGATTTCTTCAAACTAATTCGTCGTCAAAACTTGAAACTTGATAGCTGAGCCCTCCTGTGTGTATCTAATGCTTGTGTGATTATGTACATTTGCAGCCAGTAGAAAGTCTGCACTGCTTTATATCTGCTGTTTGGCGAACCTTTATTTTGTGATATAGGCCATCCGTATGCTGTAAAGTTAAAAAAATGACAGAGATATTATTGTAGGTAACCTGAGGGCTCAGATACCAAGTTTCAAGTTTGGACGATGGATAAGTTCATAAATATTCCATTTTCAAACTCCAAAATATGTTAAATAGCTGATTTCTTCAAACTAATTCATCGTCAAAACTTGAAACTTGGTAGCTGAGCCCTCCTGTGTGTATCTGATGCTATTTGTGTGATTATGTACATTTGCAGCCAGTAGAAAGTCTGCACTGCTTTTTATCTGCTGTTTAGCGCAACTTTTTTTTGTGAAACAGGCCATCCGTAAGCTGAAAAGTTAAAAAATGTCAGAGATATCATTGTAGGTACTCGGAGGGCTCAGATACCAACTTTCAAGATTGGACGATGGATAAGTTCATAAATATTCCATTTTCAAACTCCAAAATATGTCAAATAGCTCAAACTAATTCATCGTCAAAACTTGAAACTAGGTAGCTCAGCCCTCCTGTGTGTATCTAATGCTATTTGTGTGATTATGTACATTTGCAGCCAGTAGAAAGTCTGCACTGCTTTTTACCTGCTGTTTGGCGCACTTTTTTTTTTGGTGAAACAGGCCATCCGTAAGCTGAAAAGTTAAAAAATGAGAGTGATATCATCGTAGGTACTCGGAGTGCTCAGATACCAACTTTCAAGATTGGACGATGGATAAGTTCATAAATATTCCATTTTCAAACTTCAAAATATGTCAAATAGCTGATTTCTTCAAACTTATCCATCGTCCAATCTTGAAACTTGGTAGCTGAGCCCTCTTGTGTGTATTGGATGCTGTTTGCTTTGTTCTGTACTTTTACAGCCAACACAAAATTTGCATTACTTTTC